>JABBWI010000114.1:0-247717 GCA_016647755.1 Suillus subluteus | reverse complement strand
GCAAGTTGTAGCCTTCAGGCAATGAGTCCGCAAGGATGCGACAACAAATTTCTGTGGAACAGTAGAGCATTTGGCTCCATTGACGGTACTCTGACAGAGTCATTCAAGGGCCAGCATTCTGTTGTTTATGCGAAAAAACCAGTACTCACATGTATATTGCATACTTGGACGATCCACGCTACATCGAGCTTGACCCCTCCAACCTCGCCATGATACCTCCACGAGTTCAATAAAATATTCATCTGTAGAACTTTGGTGGCATAATGTCTACCCACCACTGCGGCTCTCTGCTAGGCATCATCACGGTATACCCGCGGGTATCAAGAGCTCTACCCGTACCCGTACCCGTGTACCCACGGGTACCAATGGGTAGGGTCTCAGAACGGGTATCGAGGAGGTAAGCTTTGCATTCACGGGCCACAGGAGATACATGTAAAGTAGTAGCGCTATAATAAAACTATTGAGTCCCATCCATCCTCGAGCTCTTTTTCATCACCCTCGACATCTGGCAAACGAGCTACGGGTAAGACATCCTTATCCTTGACAAGCCCGAGCAGGCTCCAACAACCAAGACACAGGAGTGCGCGAGTGGTTTGAGTTGAGAGTCGAGACCGTACGTGTGACAACAGCAAGCGACCGCGGGAGAAAACGCGCTCAACATCGACGGACGTAGCTCACATACTTCAGTCATTTATATACGTAGAACCATGGCTCCGGACATGCAAAAACCTCATAGAATCATGGCCAGCCTGTCCTCGGCCGGTCCATGTAGAATACATGCTGGCCGAATCTGTATTGTCCACTATACTATGTAATAGATAGGTTAGCACATTGTAAACCCAAGGCCATGTAGAACACATGCTGGCCGAGCCTATATCTAAGTCCACTATACATAACAAGATATACTAGTAAATGCCATGACCATGTAGAACACATGCTGGCCGAGCCTATACAGTCCAATATATATAATAGATACCTTAGTATTGGCCTTTGGGGATGTACCCCTGTAGGGTACAGCCGGCCGGATGTAAAGGTATCAACTTGGCCGTTGTAGATGTACCCCTGTAGAGAAGCCTATATCTAAGTCCCCTATATAATAAGATATACTAGTTAATGACATGACTATGTAGAACACATGCAGGCCGAACCCATATAGTCCACTATATAATAGATACCTCAGTATTGGCCACAATTTGGGGATGTACCCCTGTAGGGTACAGCCGGCCGGATGTAAAGGCATCAACTCAATATCGGCCGTTGTGGTTGTACCCATGTAGGTCACAGCCGGCCAGTTGTAAAATTGAGAATACTAGTGTATCGGCCGTTATGGCTGTACGCATGTAGGGTACATCCGGCCGGGGGTAAAGGTATCAACTCAGTATCAGCCGTTCTGGGCATACCCCTGTGGTGTACAGCCGGCCAGATGAAAATCAAGAACTCAGTATTGGCCATTGTTGTACAAATGTAGATAAACTTAACAGTGGTCAACTCAATTGTTTTCTTTTTCTCATCACACAATGTCTACTGGAGGGCACTCCACAACAGGTCATTTCGACTTGACAACAGCATTAATGGAGTTTACTTTGGTTGATTTTAAGCTTAAGGTAAATTTGGAGGCTTGCATGAAGAGGTGTTCTTTGGCCAATACTGTGGGGATAAATGTGTGCCGGCCGGCCATACCCTACAGTAGGTATACCCCCACCGGCCAAGGCCATGGTGATAAATGTATGTCGGCCGGCCATTCCCTACAGTAGGTATACTCCCAGCGGCCGCGGCAGTTGTGATAATTCTGTATCGGCCAGCCAGGGTCCTACATGATGATAATCTGTGCAGGCCGGTGATATTTTTCTTATATTACAGTCAAGTCACAAGTGGTATTTTGACTAACTAAGAAGAACTAAGCAGTATACTACACATTATCTATAAATTCGCATTTTTCTTGGTAGGTTGTCTTGCCCTTGTAGAACGTCGAATTTCAGCCTTGACTGGCTTCTTGGACTTGATTGAAGAAACGTTAGGCTCAGTCTTAGCCCTTTTGGAGTTTTGAGAGGGGATTTGGGTTCCGGATCTCTTCCTAGTCTGCTTCACTTCAACCACCACCACCACCTCCTCCTCCTCCTCCTCCTCCTCCTCCTCCTTGTCCTCCTCCTCCTCTGCCTCCTCCTCCTTGTCCTCCTCCTCCTCCTTGTCCTCCTCCGCCTCCTCTGCCTCCGCCTCCGCCTCCTCCACTTCAGCTTCCTTCTCCTCCTCCTCCTCCTGCTCCATCTCTATGTCCTGAACCTCCAACTTGTCCTTCATATCCAACTCGATCATGGCAACTACAGAGGCCAAGACATCAGATACTGCTGCCCTCAGGAGAGGTACGGCTGAGACATCCAAGATGGAGTTAGCAAGGTAGGCAGGGGTATCTGAAGAAGCCTCATCTTCCTCATACTCAATCACACGACCACACTCCCTGAAGAGCATACCCAATCCTAACACCACACAGACAGCCGATGTCACATTTGAGATATTGGCCTTCCTTAGTTTGGTTAGGGTCGTTTCCAGCATCATCCGAGATTCATGAATGTCCTTTGGAAGATAACGATGCTTCCAAGACCATTTAGCCCAAGAGGGCAAGTCACCATGGTCCTTTAATTGAATCTTTAGAACGGTGAGTATCCAATCAAAAATTCAAGTTACTCACCATCTGTTTAGAGGATTTTGATGAATCCTTAGTGGCCTCGAACAAATCATCAGTGGCGTCCACCAATTCATGGTAGTTGTCGTCCATGCTGAGGCCTCGTAAAAACATCCAGCGTTCATCATAGACCTTATTGAAGAGGATAGAGGCAGGGGTGTCACTGGCACCGGTCGACACATTCCTACCCTCTGCAGAATGTGAGCTAGCCAAGCTCAACTCTTCTTGGTCCGAAATTTCCACATAGTCCATCTTTTTTCTCTTCTTTCCCTCTTCTTTCTCAGCTCTGTCCGTCCTCTTATCACCCTTCTTTGCATTTATGAAAATGACCAGCTTCTTTCTTGCAATACTACGTCTCTCCCAATGGTGCCAGAGAGAATTTACATCCTCTGACCTCATGTGCGAAGGGTCTCTCACCACCAATGTCTCAGGAACACAGGTAGGGTCCAGATAGTGAGCGCAGTTATTGACAATCTGGCGCCAAGGCACAGGTTTATTGCTCTGTGTGAAGGCCTCTATAGACCAACAAATCAATTAACCGGAAGCTAAATAAAGCTTCAAACTTACTATACGAAGCAAGGAAAATGTTTCTAATCAAATCCTGTTGTCCCCTGAGAGCCACGCCCTCATGAGAAGGGAGCTTTGCATATCCTTCTTCGTCCAATATAAGTTCTGGTTCAGCCGAATCGATGTCTGAATCATCTATGTCTAATTCTTCGAGAACTTGAGCTGTAGGATCTGTTTTATTAATGAAAAATCATGAGTCTATACCAAATACAACAAGTAGAATATAAAACGTACAGAATTCGGCCTTGGACCATTCAGCAAAGAAATCAAAACCTGTTGAAGACCACTCCTTGATACCGTCAGAGCTGACGGAAAAACTTTTCTTGCTACTTTGCTGTTTGGATTCATGCCTAAATGTTACTATTAGTCTGGCAAATGATATAGGTAATAGCGAAAAACTGACAAGGTAACAGCCAAGGACTTATCAGCCTTCTTCTTGTGACTGACTAGCATTACAACTCGGCAGCCCATGGTACGGCGTAGTTCCTCCGAAAAATCTTCAAGCTTTTTCTTGAGATTATTCTTCCGATAGCTTTGAATTAAATCAGCTTAAATTGGACATCCTATATGACCGAACACTTACACAGCCTGAATATCCACAGGCGCACCCTCTTTGTTCCATTTCTCCATTGCATCTTTAACCTCTTTCTCTTGCTCAGCCGTCATATTCCTAAACCACTCTCTGGCATGTCCCATCCTATGCTTGATGGACTCACTCAATCCTTTCCTCGCCCTCTCAGCCTTATCATAGTCATTGATCTCTTCCTTGAACAACTTCTGGGCGACATCCCACTCATTGCATTCTTTCTTGTAGAATAGTGCAGTTTTCGGACGTGCAGCTGCTTCTCTTTCCTCCGACGTCACAACATGGTCATCCTCCACATCTGGCTCAGCTTCTTCATCTGACTTCTCAGAGTCTGAGTCTGAGTCGACAATCTCGTGGTAATACGTTCGAATAGCCTGTACATAAAAATAAATATTGAAGAACTTAATTATCCAGAACTTATTAAGTACCTTTTTCAAAGAACTAGGTAAGGTCACTCCAGTATGATCCCCGTGAGCTTTACGGATAGCATTTTTGACTTTTTTCACCACGCGAGAACAATGTGTCGGAGAATCTTTGTTGGACCGGAATTCCTGCTCATGCTGATCAAGAATAGATTTGAACTTCGTAATCCAATTGGAAGACATAATCCGGAGTGTATACAAATGTCAAGGATTGAGATTTCGTAGGTAGACAGACAGTACCGTAGCGTATGATGTGGACGGCCGAAAACCAACATAGTCACGTGATCGCGTTTGGGGTCATGTGGTCGCGTTTGACCTGTAATATTTGCTATATATGGACAAGTCTTCTATCAAAGCGCTACAGGCAAGCAAGAGCGAAAATCATAATTCTAAGTAGATTTTCTACTAACTACAAAACTGCTAAGATCAATGGTACAAAGTAAGTGGCGGTCACAAACGGATCTCAATCCAACTGGAAATACGAGTTTTGCCTGGTATAAGCATCCTTGAGTTTGCTGGAGGGCTAAACACAAAACCCTTCCTGCAATTTTCGCCCTTGCACTCAAACGAATATTCCTTCTTGTGATTAACCGAGGTCCAAGCGTCTACCAGACCACAGTCAGGGCACTGCAGTGGCAGGAAGTTGCCCCAGGGGCGGAGGTGAGAATGAGTCCAGCAGTATCTGAAAATGTCAACAGAGTTGAGGTCATGCTTCTTCAAGAACAAAAAACGTCTGAATGACGGCCGAGTTTGTAAGACTGGCCGAGCATGTCAGGGAAAGCTTGTTGAACAGAGACACGCTGGATGAGGACGAGCTCGCAGAAAGCAAGTAGGAGATGCGCGGAGAAACTTGGTTGAAAACGGACAGCATTGAATGCTATGGCGGCCGAAATGCCATGACTATTTTAATTAAAAAAAGTAGTGTTAGTCCTGAGCAAGAAATGAGCGAAGTACTTACTGCGCAACCGAAACATGCAAATTTGCGAAGGATGCCGGATTGTTGACCAGCGCCCCACAAGAAAAGAGCCAAAGGAATGACTCTGGCGCCTTGTTGATGAGACCCTGCCATGGTCCAAGAATGATGGCCAAAAACTATAACCAAATGAGAAACGCAAAGATGAAAACAAAAACACATACATCATGAACCGGAGTCGCAACATAAGTCTTTCTTTCATACCCTACATATGGGTCTCCAGACGAGTTGTCAGTATGGTTAGATATACCGAAGACCACGCGGCTCCATGCGGTACTAGATAGTTTGCCGACCAGGGCCGCCATGCTATTTCGGTATGTCTTGACCTTGGAGGTGGTGCCGATATCGAAAGTTACCTTGTGGTACTGCATGCCAGCGTGAGGAAAGTAGGGCAACAAAAATTGATGCCCGAGTTCGAACGAGCTACCGTTGGTATCGTAGTCGACCAGGGTGAGATGAACGAAGAGGAGGGTGTCGGAAGAGAGTTGTGACGTGACGTTGATCTCGAGGGCAGCGCGGATGGGGAGGAACGAGTCCAGTACCGGCTTGTTGTTCCTATAGAATCCCTTTGTATGATAGTTAGTATATACATCAATCAAAAAAGACATAAACTCACCAAATAAGGCGTCAATGCATTGCCGCCTTGGCGCTGTCCTGCAATATGACAGCAGATACAACGAAAGGTGACATGGGGCGCAAGGACCGCCTGTGCGAACGCCAGGGGAATCATGACACAGTGAGTGCAGACGACGCGTGGACATTCGTCGCACAAGACCAGGACGTCGTCGTCTACAGAACCGTCCCTGCAAATAATGCAGTACTGATAGGATAAGTTAAACGTTCTAAAAAGATATAAATAACACTCACATCATTGTGCCGAAAGCCTTCACAAACTTCTACAGCATCCTGACGCCCAACAGCCGAACTATTTCCATCTCCACCTATCAACAACTTCACCCGCCCTGCTGATCCGCCAGTGGCCTTGCGCGCCGTTTGTTTCGTTCGGGCCATGGACGCGTCAAAAGTGAATAAGAGGCGTGGGGAAAAGGACAATGGAAATAGGAAAGCCGGATTTGAAAGAATAGACAGAGGAAGGGCGTGTTTGAGTGGACTTAGAGTTGTGGACGTGTTCTGAACCAAACATGCTGAGTCTCAATTTGTTGTGGAACAAACAGTTGCAAAGTGACGCGTTTATCACAACCAAGTTCAACTTCCCACGGTTCAACTTTCTTTCCACAACGTCTATCACAATCCTCTCCTTATTCTCTCCTTGTTCTATCATTGTTTTATATCTATTGACGCGACTTGAAGGTTATCTTTGGATCCTTGCAGGGGCTGCAGCCCTGCAAGGACCCAAAGGTTCTCTCTCAAAGTCGCCTCTGAATACAGTAAGTGGCTTTCCTTCACTCTTTTACTTACTGACTTTGCGTTTTCAGCACTTTGGATATATGTAGCACAAGTAAGTAAATCCTTTGACCGTCCCCATATGCTAACCTTGTTGTTTTTAGACTCTCATTTGTCCTTACCAGCGTCCTGTCGCCTCTTCTGACGCCGTCTGATGGTGAGTGACTGATCACTCTTTCCTATTACTGACGCCCTTTGTCCTTAGATTTGTCTCTTATTCTTACTGGTATCTCCTCTGACACCGTCTATGATGGTGAGTGACTGATCTCTCTTGCCTCTTACTGACGCCCTTTGTCCTTAGATTTTTCTCTTATTCTTACTGGTGTCTCCTCTGACACCGTCTATGATGGTGAGTGGTTGATTTTTGGGTCATAATACTGATTTTTTTCCTCAGACATAACTCTATTGGGTCTGAGGGCGCCGCAGTGCATGCTACCTAGTGTAGCTCCTGTGCTTTAGGGTCTGAGGGCTTTACTTGGCGCAGTGCATGCTACCTAGTGTAGCTCCTGCTGGGTCTGGGGGCTTTACTTGGCGCAGTGCATGCTACCTAGTGTAGCTCCTGTGCATTGGGTCTGAGGGCTTTACTTGACGCAGTGCATGCTACCTAGTGTAGCTCCTGCGCATTGGGTCTGAGGGCTTTACTTGGCGCAGTGCATGCTACCTAGTGTAGCTCCTGCTGGGTCTGGGGGCTCAACTTTATGTGGCGCATTTGATTGTGCTTTTGGTGCCCAGTTTGAGTGAGTTCTTCTCCTTCCAACAATTTTCTGACTGATTCACTCCCTGCAGATGATCCTGTGATTCTGCCGCATTTCTAAGTTAAGTGTTTCGCCTCATCTCATTCACCATCTAACATTTCAAATGCAGAACATCTTTGTAGTTAATTACCTTACTTTATTTTTTATTACCTACTTTTCTATTGGAACCAAGACTTGGGTGAGGAGGGCCCCCTCATTCAAGTTTTGCGTCTCCCCTTTGATTTCTTATAAATTTTGTAGTCAACTCAAACTGTCTTAAACTAGCATTTTCCTTGTTGTTTGGCGCAAATGGATCTATCTGTGGTTAAACTTTTGCTGGCTGAAAAAGTCACGTGATCGTGTGAATTGAACTTTGGTGAGCTAGCACTGCGCTGTGTACAGTACTAGGACGCCCACATGTTCACCGCGCTAACCAATATGGTTGATGCTTCCTATGCATACGCGTCTCCATTTTTCTGTCTTGTTCATATTACTTTTGTACATATAGTTGAATACCCTGGACGCCCACATGTTCACCGCGCTAACCAATATGGTTGATGCTTCCTATGCATACGCGTCTCCATTTTTCTGTCTTGTTCATATTACTTTTGTACATATAGTTGAATACCCTGGACGCCCACATGTTCACCGCGCTAACCAATATGGTTGATGCTTCCTATGCCTATGCGTCTCCATTTTTCTATCTTGTTCATATTACTTTTGTACATATAGTTGAATACACTGGCATGAATATCCTTATGTTGCTAATCCCAGTACTTGGACGCCCACATGTTCACCGCACTAACCAATATGGTTGATGCTTCCTATGCCTATGCATCTCCATTTTTCTGTCTTCATATTACTTTTGTACATATAGTTGAATACCCTGGACGCCCACATGTTCACCGCGCTAACCAATATGGTTGATGCTTCCTATGCCTATGCGTCTCCATTTTTCTGTCTTGTTCACATTACTTTTGTACATATAGTTTATCTGTTGTGTGTCTGAGTATGTGCCTACGTCTTGTTAGTTTGGGAGTGCAGCAGCATTTTATTTACCATGCACAATCCCAACTTTCCTCTTGTCTTCTTGTGTACTACTATAACCATACCCAATAGACTTGCTTTGAGCATCAACAGGCACTATGAATGTAGTTTACGGGGGGGGGGGGGTGCCACTTTGACAAGATGATCTATGTTATGACATCGCATTACGCCCGGTTCATCACACATCTATTTGCTTCGAAAGTAAGTACACCCCATCCTCACCACATATATTAAGAGAATTTAAACAGGCCTCGCGGTTGTGCGCACGGTTCATCACACATCTATTTGCTTCAAAAGTACACCCCATCCTCACCTAACCCCCATGTGGTGCGCCCTTCAGTAGACTCACCTTCATATTGAAAATATGTGGTTTGAGCCGCGGCCCATCATGTATGACGGAAATTTGAATTATATCAAATAAGATGCGGAGCAAATTAAATTATGTAAGCTGTATCTTAGATCTCTTCCAAATAAGTAAAATCCTGTGTCACCTGACAGTTCGGATCAAGTGAAAATTTTAAAGGTTTGAGCCGAGAAACTGCATCCAATCATCTACCATCCTGTTGCCATGTCAAACACAATGAACATTGAGTCGTTGAAATTGCATCAGTTACTCACTTCTAAAATAGATGAAATCATGAAATTGGATCCCTCTGCACCACCAGTTTTCAAGGATGGTGTTCTTCAGTCTCATCTCTTGCAGAAGACTAGGTGGGTACTTATTCCATTATTTTGACACTCTTACTTATTAGTCTAGGTTGAGGCTCCACTTACGGCTAAAATCCTGCAAGTCAAGTGAGCCAAGGACCGATTATGACCGACCAACATCCTCAATTTCAGACTATGAAATTGAGCGTGCTGCCCTCACTATTGCCCATGCGATCTCGAACCCTTGTATGTAATCACTTGAGAAAAAAAAAAAAACTCAAGTGTGTGAAAATAGACACTGTTCTGTGGGATGTAGATCGGTACGCTGATATGGTCAAATGTTCCCCTGTTCAGACAAAAGGATCGGAGCAACATGCGAAGCTTCAAAAATATTTTGGTGTAACCAAGATAGGAAAAATTGGTGAGCCGGCTACAATTGTGGACTGCCATGGAAAGATTTTGGTCTGGTTCCTCCCTGACATTTTGTCTCCTTGCCGTATTGTAAGATTCTAGCCCCAAGATATAGATCATCGGAGCTAATTAATTTAACAGAATTTTATTAATAATGCTACCTTGGGACTTCGAGACCTTCTCCTTGGAACAATTCCCAATGGATCAGATGCTAACCGAAAACCATCCTGGCGTTCCCATGGCTTCCTTGTACCTGAGGGAGGGGGGATATTTGGGGCAGGACGAGTCACTGTGTCCCCTGCTTATTTCATGCAGCGACATGAGGTAAAACATAATTTACATTTGAGGGTTTATTGAGAATCTGATGATTAAATGAATCAGAGGCTTGTGGATCCACTGGTGACATCGGCGTCATACTCCTCTGACTCAGTCCAAAATTGGCTAGCAGACATGTCAAACTCAGAATATTTCTGGAATGCCATAACCGCAACCATAGCACCTGAGCTATTTCAAGCAGGCCGTGACTCCATCTCAAAGGTGTTAAGTCAAACTCAGCAGTCTAAAAAGTCAGTTTCAGTTTCTCAGTGGCCCTCCATTTTTTCGGGATTGGAAGTCATTTCGAACCGCATGACTTTGAGTCATCGGGACCCTGGTGGGGCTCCATCCCACTATGACATGCTGGTTAGTTTGGGTATTGAGCATGACGCCATATTATCTATCGAAGACCTGGAAGCCGAATTGGTTTATTCACCTGGGACAATGACCTATATTGCTGGCAGGGTGAGAGTTTATTATTTCTTCACTTACAACAGTAGCTTATCTTGATACATAGGTTCTGCAGCACTCAGTTCATCATTGGAACACAGGGGAACGTTATGTCATTGCTCATTTCATGAAGGATAAGGTACAAGATAGGGTAGGGGTTCCCAGGCCTGCATTTCCGCTTCAGATGGATTTTTTGCACTTATTGGGAACCGATAAGGGGGTCAAGCAGCCAAAGAAAAGATCAAGGCACAAAGTTGTGGGAGAGGATAATCTGGAAGGAATGTATCAGGGGGTAAATAAAAGATTAAGGTCAAATTAGTCACTATTTTAGTGGTCCCTTGGCCGGTTAGGCTAGTTTTGTCTACCTAGTGAACTTTGAGGATTTTTCCCAATTTTTCTATCATTCATGTCATCTAAGAGAAAAACTCGTCTCAAGTCTAGGTCTTTCTCCTACAAAGAAAGAGGCCGACTATCCCAAAGAAAGGACCCAGATGTTGTTTATGTGACTCACAAAAAAAAAGAAGGAAAAAAGAGGAAGCCTATGTGGGTCGAGGCCTGTGCTGATAGTTCCTATGACATTTCACAACAGGAGACATCAGCATCCTGTAGTCCACAGAAAAGACCAAAATTCGATCTTCAAGAACTGGGAGGAATTCCAGAAGACTTGGACAGAGAGCTTGAGGGAGATTTTAGTTCAAAATTTGTCAGACGACAAACAAAAGTATGTCCATCCAACAAGAGAGAAATGACACTGCTCACTAGGTTAAAACAAAGACTCAGAATAACTTCATTGAAGATTATCTTAACTTCCGTCGACTATACTTGGACATTATCCTGGAGTCCGAAGGTATCATCAATGGAGGAACCTGCGAGTCTTGCCAAAGCACAGAAGGATTCTTCCGTTGCTTGACTTGCAGTGGTGAGCATGGATGGTGCCGAACATGTGTCCTCAAAGCCCACCAATCATTACCATTTCATAAGCTACAACAATGGAATGGAAAGTTCTTCAAGGACACATCGTTCTCAGAGCTTGGGTATATCTGGTATATGGGTCATGGAGGTCAGCCATGTCCGTCGTCTCAAGAAGCCATGCATGATTGGGAAGATGTCCATGAGGGTGTAGACTGGACCGAAAATAATCCTGGAGTTAATACATTCACTGAACCAACTTCGACAACCACTCCCTTGATTATTATACATTCCACAGGAGTATTTATCCACAACGTACAGTGGTGTCATTGCCCTGGATCCTCAGTCCATCAACAGCATCTACATTTGCTCAAAGCACGATTGTTTCCTGCCAGTACATCTCGTCCTCGGACCGCCTTCACCTTTGATGTCCTGGACCATTTTCTCATTGATGCCCTTGAATGCAAGACGTCTGCTATGAGCTTCTTTCAAAAGCTTCGTAGGCTTACAAACAATGCTTTCCCAGACTCTGTCCCAGTTAGTTATTGTGTCTACAATGGTGTCTATTTTAATTTACTGAACCATTCAATTGGCAGGATCGTTACCGTGAATTGATGAGGGCATCTCGACAATGGAGAGATTTAATGAATCGGAAACGATTTGGTTTTGGGCATGATACCGAGGTAAACCCAGGGACTGGTGATCTGGCTCTGTTTTGTGCAGCCTGTCCACAGCCTGGAATCAATATGCCAGTTGACTGGCAGGACCATTATGAAAGGTAAGCAATATAATTATGTTTTGGGCATCATAGGTCGTCTTGGATTGTATCATAAGGCTGGTGTCTGGTGTATACCGGCCGGTTGCCTCCTACATGCACACTATATGATCTGGCCGATTGTATGATTGTATACCGGCCGTATGCCTTCTACATGCACACTATATGGTCTGGCCGATATTGGCTGCCTATAATGTACTGTACACCCAAGGCCGGCCGACCAGTCTTTCATATCTCAATATTTATGCAGTACGGTTGACATTTTTCTAAACAGCTGGCTAGTTATGCAGAGATATGTAGTGGATGGCAACTTCACTGCTCAACACATGAATATGAAACAACCACACCTTGATGTCACTCTATCGGATGGCCTAGGGTATATGGTAACAGACGCTGATTACCAGGCTCATTTATCTTCAGCCAAGGAGACCAAGGAGGTAAGTTCAAGTAGGGGTTTTAATTTGTCTGCACCTTTTGACCAGATATATACCAGCGGTCCTCTTGCAGCAATCACCGTGCTGTTAATGCAGCAAACACAAATCGAAGTAATCTTCGTGCAACTGGAGTGGCTGCGACTGCTTGTGCACGTCATGGATGCTTTGTTCCTCACACTGTGGTGGATTTTCAGAAGGGTGAACGGTAGGTTCTATATTTTGTTTAACAAGTATATTCCTAAGTTCATGCACATTTCTAGTCATATGAATGTCGACTACTCAATCTGCAATGCTATAAATTATCATTCTGACAATATCGAAACCTCCTTGATCATCTATGATATAGGGTGTCAGTGGTGTATACATTTCAAAGATCGTATCAACAACTCCCCAGGATTATCACTCCCTGAAAAAAGTCGGATTCTGACAGGTGTCGGTAAATTCCATCTCAGCGCACACAAACTTCCCTGCTTTGCAAGATTTAGTCTTAACTTTATTGAAGGAGCTGGACAAGTCGATGGAGAAATTATGGAGACTCTTTGGGCACCTTTCAACAAAATATCACCCACTGCACGGTCAATGAGTCAATATCATCGACAGGAAATATTAGATGATCACATGAGGGACTCGAACTGGAAAAAAATGGTTGGAATTGGTGAGTAACCCTTTTAATACCATGGATACATAATTAAATATTTCTGTCAGTTAGGACACTCTTAAAAAAACATAAACGGGCTGTCAAGGGTATCGATGATACCAAGCTCCCTTTTGACGAGCTTACACATACTTTGGACCCTGAAAAAATTGCTATATGGGAAAAAGATGAGAAGATGGCAATGGAACTTCGAGGAGATCATCTTGATATTTATCAATTGAAGATCGACAAAGGTAAATCCCCTTTTTTTCATCAAAACATATGACTAATCCAATTCTCAAGCCCCTACAATGGCCGAGATCCGATTAACATTAACAGAATCAGAGACTTCGGATATAGAAAGGCCCGGATCTATTCCTTGGATCATTCAAGGTATTAATCTAGAAGACTCCCAGTAGGTTGTCTTCATATTTGGTAAAGTAAAATTAAATAATCATAAATCAGGGATGGATTACGTTCAGATGTTCGTCGGCTCCCACATGATGCCACTGCCACTCAGAAGGCTGCTCTTCAAGAGAAACGGCTGAAACTAGCTGTCCGAATTGCCAAATTTCATGAGATTGCAGATCAAATGATGGAGGGAATAGAATTGGATTGGGGTACAGTCCATGTTGATGACCCTCGATTTTGCATGGCAGAAGCTGATGAACAAGCTTGGGAGGTTTCAGATGAAGACGATTCAGAATTGATTGATGAAGAAATTCCGGCAGAAGATATGGTCATCTGGATGCCATCATCATTGACTCATGAACTTGCTAATGTGCTTGGTCTAGCCAAACTGCAGGAAGAAGAATTAGCCTTGAGAAAAGGTCAAGCTAATGATTGCCTGGAAAAGATTCGATTGGCTCTTGGCCAGAAGGCTGTCATATATCGTCAATACTTTCGAAGTGCAGATTCTGTTTGGACTGGCACAAGGTCAAAGCAGGAAGCTCAAAGGTGCAGCCTCAAAATCGAGAAGTTGGTCAGAAGCTATCAAAGGGCAAGATCTGCGATGGGAAGGCTTGGCATGGATCAACAACATCTAGAAAATATTTATCAAGAAATATTGCCAGAACAACTTACTGTCAACAAGGATGTCACTGAAGAGAATAGATTTGGACAAGGGTCTGACAAGCTGGCATGGTTTTGGAGGGTTGACGGTGCTCATAAGAGTCAACAACATGCTTGGATGGACGAATGTGAGGACTCCTGTCTATCCAAAAAATTAAACTAACAGTATTTCATCAGTCTATAGGGTTAACTGGCTAAAAGCAAAGGCAAGGTGGAGGAGGTGGGAAGAAGAGCTGACATTAACAAGACATGAAATGCGGTGGACCATAAGTTGGTTTCATCATCAGAAGAGCCAATGGCTTCGGCGGTCCATGGAGGCTATGAAGTCTGGTCATCAAGCCTATGGCCACAGACAGGTGCTGTTGTGGCAAATGTTTGCAGAGGATGCAGAGGACAAGTTCAAGGATCATATGTTGTAGTACAATAAACTTTACCTTACCGAGTAATGCTGGCAAATATCAATATGCTCTGTAGGACATAGGCTCCAACCTGGCTGGGCAGTGTTTAAAGCTATGGGCCGGCCAGTATTTTGTTGTGGGACATAGACTCTACCCGGCCGGTCAAAGTCCAAAGCTCTGTAGGCCGGCCGTTATTTCTCTGTAGGATGTAGACCAAGCCCGGCCGGTCCATATCCATATTGATATTGGTTTGGGGGTAATCTTTGTAAACTTGTCCAGTTCTATGCAATGTACAAAGGGTCTCCAATGTGCCATCAGACTCTAGTGGGCTTCACTGACATAATAACAGTTAGCATTGCAAGGAATAGTCAGTTTCAATTACAGGTTAGTTACTTAGATACAACAATAATATTATCTGCCTACATCGGGCCAGCTGTAATCCTACAATGCCTAAATACAAGCTGGCCAGGAGTGAAAATATTCAGGACAGACCGGCCAGCCATGGTCCTACATGGCCTAAATACAAGCTGGCCAGGAGTGAAAATATTCAGGACAGACCAGCCAGCCATGGTCCTATGAGGCCTAAATACAAGCTGGCCAGGAGTGAAAATATTCAGGACAGACCGGCCAGCCATGGCCCTATAGGGCCTAAATACCAGCTGGCCAGGAGTGAAAATATTCAGGACAGACCAGCCAGCCATGGTCCTATGAGGCCTAAATACAAGCTGGCCAGGAGTGAAAATATTCAGGATAGACCGGCCTGCGAGTGAAAATATTCATCACAGACCGGCCGGCCATGATCCTATATATATAACATACAGGCACATAAGGCTAGCTACCAAGCTGGCCAAGAGTGAACATATTTATCACAGACTGGCCAGCCATGGCCCTACATGGCCTACATATAAGCTGGCCAGCAGTGAAAATATTCATCATAGACCGGCCGTCCATGATCTCACAAGGCTTAAGTATGAGCTGGCCAGCAGTGAAAGTATTCATCACAGACCGGCCGGCCATGATCCTACATATATACTTTGCAGGCATATAAGGCTAGCTACCACTGATTCAATTATAATAATCCTAATGTTTGTATAACAGGCCAGCCATGATTCTATGAGCTAAGGCAACAAGCCTAGCCACTATAACTTTTAATAATGATAATGATTCCTAACTAGCCATGTATTTGAATGATGTAGATACTAGCTGGCCGATACCTCCGGCCGATGGCTGGCTGGCCATGATTCTACGAGGTTTTTGCATGTCCGGAGCCATGGTTCTACATGAAAAATGACTGAAGGGTCTGCGTAGCTATGAATGCAAGGTTAAGAATAGTAGTAAACGAGAAAAAAAAACATGCGCACCTGGAATGGTAAGGTAATCAAGAGCCATACGCGACAGGCAAGGATATGTAGTGCGGTGCTGCATCCACCAGACAATAACGTTGTCGATGTTGTCCTCCGTGGGTGCATTGAGATAGATATCCAATTCGTTGCGGCATGACAGTGGGTGCTTTGGCTTTGCAAGAGTGGGCAAATTATCGAAAATATTAGCATGGTCATCCTGTCAAATGTACATGAATTGAAAGTGAGAAAGAAAAAAATGAGGAGACGCACCCGGTTTGTCACATCTGCAGTACCTGCTCTCCCCTCCTCAGCAACCGGTGTGGGCAAATGAGATTCGTATGAGCGCTCGTATACTTGATGAACAATATCGCGGGCCGTGGAAATCCATTCGTCCTGCCATCCTACAGATGTGAAGTAGTCTAGCTTGTAGCATGGGTGTAGGACTAGTGGGGTGCAAAGACTCAGAATCAGAATCAGAACAACAGAACAAGTAAAAACATACCCATTGCTATCCGGTATGTTTCAGATTCGTCAGTTAGCGAGTAGTACCTATTGAGAGTTATCTTTGCAACGCGGAGAGCAGCACGAATGGCAGGGTGAAGTGTTTGTGTGTTGATGATGCCATTGGTGAAGACGGTGTCGATGTGATCTATTGCGGGAATCACCATCGCAAGGTTTGGCGTTCCGCGTGAAAAGAACAATGTAGCGTGCTTGAGGATCTATGAAGAAACAATGTGTTAGTGTTGCGGTGATGTGTGACGTGACATGTGACATACCTTGAGAACATCACGCAGTTGCTCTACTAACGTCCACTCAACATCATCCAGCTCATACGTGCCCAATCCCAGTTTTCGTGTGTCTGTCATTGCGTCCACAGCCTGCCGATATTTGATCGCAAACTCCAGCATGTCGAAGGTGGAATTCCACCGTGTCGAAACATCACGAGGCATAATCCTCACAGCAAGCTTCAAGTCTGTCAGCTTTTGCTTCCATTCAGGCAGGAGAAAGGTCGACGAATGTACAATTTTGTATGCGAGTTTTCGTAGCTGGTTGAATCAGTGAGTGTCTTGGTAGGTGTTCTTTGGTTGATGAACTTACTTTGACCAGAACAAATCTAATTGGACGAATATTCTCCTCGAGTTCCTCCTGCTCTTCTTCCGTCATGTTGCCCACCTCGTCAGTCCAGCCATCAATATCATCAACATCGTCAGCATTGGGATCACCATCACCATTCTCGGCTATGGTAGCCTCATCTTCAACCTCGATATCTTCTGCTATGGCCTGCAGCTCCTTCTCAGAGCTTCCCAGGTATTCATCAGCTTGTTTTTTTGGTACGTCGAATTGTTTGAGGAGGCTTTTGGCTACGAGATTGACTATATGCAAGAAACAGCGGGTCCGTGCTGTTTTGCCACCAAAGTGGCCCACCATGTCCGCAAGCTCAGTAATCATGGTATCATTGCTTGAGGCATTGTCGGCTGTGATGCTAAGGATCTGTTGAGGACGTAGGTTCATTGTAGTATAATAGTGTGGTAGGACTCTATACCTTGTCCGAAATTCCAAAATCTGACAGTACCAGTGCAAATGCCTCTGCAAGGTTGAGTCCTGAGTGTGATTTTGCGACCTCGACAATATCAAGGAGCATCGCAAGCGGCTTGCTCTCATACTCAAGATGGACTGTGATTGCCACAAAGGCTTTGTGGTTCGGGGATGTCCAAGCATCTGTTGCGAAGTTGATGTCACCGTCGTAAGTTTGCAACATGTGTGCTATTCGCTGCCTGACATTTGCAAAAACCAGCTTCACGTCGCGAGAGACTGTCGGTGGTGATGGGATATGGTATTCTGGCCTTCCGGTCTTCATCAGTGCCTGAAAACCACGATCATTAACAGTTTCGAATGGTCGCAAGCTCTCTGCAACCCATCGAACGATTTCAGCACGGGCCTCTGTCTTTGAGTGCTGCCTGTGGGAGTAGGTTACCTTCCCTTTACCTTTTCTCTCGAATGCTGAAGTTATTGAGCCTGTTTGGAGTATGCTTTGCACTACAGTTTTGCGTGCTGACTCTGCAGTCCCAGAACCCTGTGCAGCTTGATATGCAGCCTCACCCCAACAGTTTTTAGCGTGCTTGGCCATGTTACTTGTGGATTTGGCATCTCCCTTATCGAGGTAGCGGCGGACACGCTGCTTGCACCCTTTGGCCATACACTTGAACACATGTGAACGGCGGCCACCAGTATACTCGATACTCGGAACAGGTTCGAAAAAGGCATACACGGGTGAGGACCATCCTTTTTTCAGCCACTCTGCATCAAATAATGATTATTTTAGTTAATATAGTAATTCACCACACACCAAGCTCTGTGTCCGATGAGTCGGCTTGTGATTCTGCACCACTGTGCTTTGAGTTTACTGACTCAATGTCCAAGTCAATGACAATAGTGTCCTCATGCAATGATTGCTCTTCCTCTTCGGTACGAACACTGGCTCGATGGTGAAGCTTCAGCTGACCATTGGGAGCATCAGGTGGGGGACTCGGAGATGAGGTGATGATAGATTCATTTAATGTTGAAGGTGCCTTCTTGGATTTCTTTGGTTGTTCCTTATGGCTGAAACTGCTGGCCTTCCTTTTCAGCTTCGTGCTTCCATCTGCAACAGCCTGGGCTGCTTTCTCCGTGAGCTTGGTGATACGCTTGCCAAACATGGCTGTCAAGGGAGGTAGTGCGTGAGATTCCGGAGGTTCTATTAGTCGTGATTGGTTTGATATCTAAGATTGGCTACTGTACAGTTATATTAACTTAAAGTTTCATCAAAATATAGGCTCGTTACCCATTTTGGATTGGACGGGTACTGGGTACCTTGCAGCTGTACCCGTACCCGTACCCGCGAGGTACCCGTACCCGTGACCCGTGCGGGTTACCCGTACCCGTGCTGATGCCTACTCTCTGCCCATGAACTTAGTGAGTTCATCAACCTGTTTCTGAGTAGGACGCTGATGATAACTATCCAGCTTGTCGCTGAAGATGTACAACACGCAAACAGCATCGTCTTCCATGCATTCCACTGGAATTATCTGTCTGGGAGGTAGAATTGCTAGAGAGGTCGACAGCGAATGGATGTGGAAAGTTTTTTGGAAGCTGTAGCTAGGGTCTGCATGGGCATTGGTCCTGGCCATGGTTTCGGGAAGGTCGGGATGTAGCTCGGCGAGGAAGGAACGAGCCGTCTCATAAAGCCACTTCTCAGATACGTAGTAGCCATACATCTGACGGTTGCGTTGCGGGGGTGGAAGGGTTATATTGATACGGTTTCGTTTAAACCGTTTGGTACGTCCAGAATCCCGCTGTTGGTCTTGCTTGGCTTCATCAAGCTGAGCAAGAGTAATTGAGAGGATATGAACACACAATACCCGGACGCACCTGCATGCTAGACATCACTCCATCGAGGTTTTGGGATGATTGTTGGGACATTTGTTCAAGTTAATTTTAAGTTAACGGGGCGGATATTCGGAGTTGTGCAGCTGAGGTCGGAGTTGGTTTTGTCAGATATATAGGAGTCGATGGAATTGGAAGTGGAGTCAGTCACGGTAACCATCCAGCCCTCGATGCTCTCTCGGCGGCCTGTATTTTCACCTTGCCAACCAAACTTTCAAGAATCAAGTACTTGTATACAACAGTACTGGTCAATGTTTCTTTCACACTGGCAAGATCATACATGAAACTTCGTCAGAATATCTGCCAGGATGCAACAAACCGTAGCTCGTGCGGCCTCCAGCCCATGTTGCCTATTCGCGAGTGAGCGATCTCAGGCTGCAAGTTCGAGCATGCTGACGCTGTTCAAATCTAACTTCGAGGTAAGACCTAGTCAAGAGCAGACCTTCAAGCACAAAGCCAGGACACGTTGACACAACTTCACCAGTCGCAGGTTGATCTGGTGGTATCATGATGTATCATCACTGTAGGATTTCCAGTGCACAGCGACGTCGGTTCGACTACTTAAGAAAGCCACGATCCTGAATGGGCGATTCCTGATGTAAGTACTGGTTTTGAGCAGGAGAGCGTGGAGATAGGCACGGCGAGATGCTCGTGGCGTCAACAAAGATATGGCCAGTGATTCAGACAGCAAGGAAGAACTGCAACAGAACTTACTCGTTTGAAGATCTTCGGGATAGCGGATCGTCTATGAAATTTCGATGCAAAATTGACACCAGTGAGTTCTCATGGAGCCACGTCTAGAGATATCGAGTTGCTATGGAGCATTATATTTCTCCATCGGACGCATAGCGGATGCATGTTTTGGACCGTGGTCTTGTTGGCAGAACTCGGGAGTTTTGCCAAGAGAGTGAGGGCGATTGAACCGGTGGACTGGCGCGGCCGACAATGTGCCAGGTGCCCTCTGGCAGATGGAAGCTCGTGTGGCCTCAACCTGATCATAAAAGCTACCTGCGACAATGCCCGAAGGCTCTACTCCTACTAACTAAGCTGCGCAAAGGGTGGAAAACGCCCGTCTGCACCACTCCCCGTTGGAAGGATACCCCACTCCACCGGTCTGGCAAAACTGGTTGTACTTGGCCCACAGCAGAACTCACGCGAAGGCAGGGTGGCGGCAGAACCTGGCAGAACTTCGGGGTATCCGAGATATAATTTTATACAGTCTACACAGCCTAGAGTTCTGCCCTCTACATGCACTATTTTTGGGGCTGACCCTCCTTTACTGCCTGTACATAAAAGCGAAGAGATAGCTTTCAGTTCAGTAACAAAGAAAATCATTCAGCCCTATCCTGAAGCGCAACAATGAAGTTCACCCCACTCACCACTATGATTATGTCTGCCGCAATACTCGCGGACATCGCTACAGCGAAAGGGTCGCCATCTCCTGCCGGTGGTGCGTGCGCCCATCCTGGTGAATACCTTCAGCATACCTGTATTTTGATATCAGACTGCGTATTTACGGGCGGTTGCAGGACAGTATGAGTGCGGAAATGCCGCGGATTATAATGGGGGAAATGCATTTTTGTTTCAATGTTCAAAATCTGGTGTTATCGAGCCAGAAATTGAAAATTGCAATTGTCCGGTGTGCTGTGAAGTCTTCAATGGAGGTGTAGCTCCCAATGGGTACACGAGATGCTCATAAGAGGAAAACGTGGGCTCACCTCTTGCTTGCCGTGTCAATAGTTACAGCTGTCTCTGTAGGATATACATCCTCAAGACCCACTTTAGTGGGAGAGAGTTCTGTAGAAAATAAACTAGCGGCTACCCGTCACTTGGTTACCAGGTACCGTGTGAGGGCGTCCATGCTAGACACACCACCATCAGCGATTTGTGGCCGAAGTGAAGATCATAGACCCGTTTGTGAGGTCATTGAGGATGACGCTATAGGATATCTGTCCGCGAGGGTGTTGCCTCTCAAGCCGAAGTAACGTCATCAAGGACGATCAAGCTGAAGGAAGAGGAGAATTGGGGACAGAATAGGACAGCCCAATCAGACTCCAACTACACGATTTAGTGAAAGTGAAACGTACCATTTACGATTCCACCAAGAAAGGGTTTTCGTGGCAGGTCTGCTCGAGAATGTGCGTAGGCCCGGGTGCAAGTTGATGAAGCCATAGATCTACAAAAGCTACCATTAAGATAAGAGATAGCCACGGCGAGACACTCGTGGCGTCAGCTAAGATACAGCCATTAACTCGGCGGCAAGGAAGAACTGCAATAGAACTTACTCATTTGGAGATTGTCGGGAAAGCGGATCGTCTCTATGAAATTTCGACGCGAACTTGATACCAGCGAGTTCTCATCAAGCCACGTCTAGAGATATTGCGTTGCAATGAAGCATTGCATTACTCCGTGTCAAACGTCTCAGAATCGAGGCGCGACTCAAACACAACCAACAATGACCTGAATGCCGAGAGAAAAGACCATTGGTGAGCACTAATACATAACTAATATTAATTAATACTACCAGCACGACGTTAGAAAGAAAAGGAGGAATCCAGCAAGCTTTGACTAAGTACAAGCGTGCGTACACAATAAGTCTCGTGACCGAAATGCGAAATGTTTATGACACTCCGTCGGACGCATAGCAAATGCATGTTTTGGCCCGTAGTGTTGTTGGCAGAACTCGGGAGTTTTGCCAAGAGAGTGAGGGCAGTTGAAATGGTCTGGCAAAACTGGTTGTGCTTGGCCCACGGCAGAACTCACCCGAAGGGAACGCGGCGCCAGAACCTGGTAGAACTCCAGGGAATCGGAGACTCGAGCCTTCCGGAGATATGATTTAGACCTGATGGCACAGTTCAAATTCAATGAAAGAAGAATGCAGGCTCAGTGCCCGCCCTGAGCCTGCACTTAGGGGCAGAAGGTAGTCCACGCTGGTCAAGAGGCGACAAGTAAGACAGTGCATGCTGGAGGACGGATATCGCTGCCGAGACTGCACAGGATCTTGAAGCACACTTCATGTGGGCACCTCCGCTCTCGACTGAGCCTCGTGATGCAGATGACCTTCCTGCTAGTTAAGAGTATCTCGCCTGACGACGTTACTGCTGGATTTGCGGCTCTCAAGGAGTTGAAGAGGACCAAATAAGATGAGAATTTTGACGAAGTTGAAGTGCTCGAGGGAAATGCTTTTGATTTTGACGAGTTGGATCGGGTCAAACAAGGAATAATTCTGCAGACTATTTTAGACGGTGATTGATGACAATGGTAAAGATGACGGATGGTACGAGGCATTGATATTGATGTCGTTAGGAATGTCATACACAGTCTACATGGCCTGGAGTTCTGCCGGTTGTCACCAGAAGAACTTAGCCTTGGCAAGTAGTTCTGTCCCTACAATAGTTTTAGCGCTGACCCCCCTTCAATGCCTGTGTATAAAAGCGAAGTGATAACTTTCAGTTCAATAACAAAGAACACCATCCAGCCCTATCCTAAAGTGCAGCAATGAAGTTCATCTCACTCACCACTATGATTATGTCTGCCGCAGTACTGGTGGCTGCCGGCGGTCCATGCTACGTGCCTGGTGAATACCTTCAGCATACCTGTATTTTAATCTCAGACTGCGTACTTACAGGCGCTTGCAGGATCTTGGGCGTGCGGAAATCTCAAGGATTATAATGGGGGCAAACCGTTTTTGTATTACTGTTCGCCACCCGGTTATGTCTCGAACGTTAAACCTTGCAGCTGTGCAAAGTGCTGTTCCGTCACCAGTGGAGGTGTAGGTCCCAACGGGCACACCAGTTGCACATAAGAGGAAAAGGTGAGCCGTGTTAATAATGACTCGTGACAAAACTTACAGCTGTCTCTGTAGGTGTACCCGTGGGAGAGAGTTCTGTAGAAAATAAATGTCCTGTCTGTAATTTTTTGCGTGGAAACCATACCGGGTGTTGTGTCCGATGCTATCATTTCTCACCGGTCATACTTTGAACTCGCAAGTGTCATGTTCCCCGTTCCATTGATGCTCGATTAAATTTGTTTACCATGCCCGTCGTAAAGTCGCATCCTTGCAGATGTACTGCCAGGCCCAACGGATGAGCTCACGGACACTGTCACTACAACACCATGACGAGAGGAATTCGTACACAGGCCATCCTTGAACATGCGGCATTTTCCACTCATCTCTCAAGAGGACGAGGACGTTCTTGACGTTGAGCACGCCTTGGACAACGTCATACACGGTCATCACGGTGGTTATAATTGTCAGCAAAATCAGTCCTATCTCCCCAAATGACCGGGCCATACTCGCTCTGAGTCACATCTTCTTACTCACTTTAAGTTATCTCCTCCCTTTATGTTCGTCTCATTTTTTGGACCTTGTTTCTCTTTTCATCGCTCGGCGTGATCGGGCCCCTCTCTCAGCTTATTTCAATTGCGTTGTTCTTCAGTACTCTTTTTATGCTTCAGTCTTTTTTATTTGATTTTGCTTTTTTCCCTCATCTCGACCATTGATTTTCTTCGACTTCCCAACCTTTGTTACCGCTCCTTGTTGCTACTGGCCTGGGACACTTCCAAATGTTAACCATCAACTCCAACTTGAAACACTATCTGTTGACATAACACTAATGCTCACACAACTCTCTGGCCTCTTTTCTATTACTTCCTCTGGCAGGCGTAGCGACGGAGCATGTCAGCGCAGAGTATTATGAGAAGGTGCGTTCGTTCGTTTTATACCTTGTCTGAGCATGTTTAATCTGATGGTCTTGACGTGTATTTATGCATCTTACTGTGCATCTAATCGTCATACTCGCAAGTCCTGTACCTATACATCCAGCCATCTCATCCAACCCCCACAAAGGCCAATCAAGCATCCGCAACCTGCTCCGACACTGTCCTTCAACCAGGTGACCTTGTCTGTGTCCACAACTACCATCTCATCTTAGTCCCGCGCACGCTCAGGAATGCGATAATCCTGGTGCTGTGAGTTGCATAGGTGGAGAGAGTGGTGGTGATGTGTAAGTGTTTGTTGAACGACGACGGCAAGAACACTGATATACCGCACCGCAGGATCATTGGTCTTTTCGTACATACGCCTTTCCAGTTCGGAGGTGTTGAGGCATTTGTCCGGGTGTAAGCTGGGAGTTCATTAAGTCATAGATCTACAAGAGCTACCGTTAAGATAAGATATAGGCACGGTGAGACACTCGTGGCGTCAATGAAGATACAGCCGGTAACTCGGACGGCAAAGAAGAACTGCAATAGAACTTACTCATTTGGAGATTTTTTTTTTGTTTCCAATTTCTATCCATTGGGGTAAAATACCCTATGTCGGACGACAGTACTAACTAGTCTACAGGGCCCCTGCCCTATCTACATCTCTGGATTCGCAGATGCCCCGATGTGAGGACTTGCCCCCATCGGTCCGCCGTTATTTGGAGATTGTCGGGAAAGCGGATCGTCTATGAAATTTCGACGCGAACTTCACACCAGCGAGTTCTCATGAAGCCACGTCTAGAGATATTGCGTTGCAATGGAGCATTATATCGCTCCGTCTGGCGCATAGTAAATGCATGTTTTGGCACGTAGTACTCAATTCCATTTTATTTTGCCAATTTTATTTTCTACAAGCAATTTACGAGTGACAGGCTGTGTGATTTTGAGAGAAATAAAATGTGTTCTAATTGAGGTCGAGCATTTTGTTTTATTTCTGATGCACCAGCACAGGAGCCGTCGCTGAGATTAGATTATCCCGAGGCGGCACATCAAACGACGCAGCAGAACTCCAGGGTATCCGAGACTCGAGTCTCGCGGAGATGTAATTTAGATCTGACAGCACAGTTCGAATTCAATAGAACAAGAAAACCGATGTCCCCAAGTAAGACAGTGCATGCTGGAGGATCCAGGAGGATACACTGAGGATACCCCCTTGCATCACTGGTCAATAATGACAATTTCGACAATATTGCTATGGAAACTGCACAGGATCTTGAAATGTACTTCACGTGGGCACCTCCACTCTCGACCAAGCCTCGTGATGCAGATGACCTTCTTGCTGGTCAAAAGAGTATCTCGCCTGACGACGTTGCTGCTGAATTTGCGGCTCTCAAGGAGTTGAAGAGGACCGAAGAAGATGAGAACTTTGATGAAGTTGAAGTGCTCGAGGGAAATGCTTTTGATTTTGGCGAGTTGGATTGGGTCGAACAAGGAATAATTCCGCAGGCCATTTTAGATGAGAAGATGTAGTTAATTACAATGGTGAAGATGTCGGATGGTACGACTCGAACGAGGCAACATTAATGTCGTCGTTAGAAATGCCATACAGTCTACATAGCCCAGAGTTCTGTTGCCCTGGCAAAACAACCGGTTTCGCCGGTATAACCAGAAGAACGGACCCTTGGCAAGTAGTTCTGCCCCATACACTAGTTTTGGGGCTGACGCCCATTTACTGCCTGTGTATAAAAGCAACGCGATAACTTTCAGCTCAATAACAAAAAACACCATCCAGCCCTGTCCTAAAGCACAGCAATGAAGTTCATCTCACTCACAACTATGATTATGTCTGCCGCAGTACTGGTGGCTGCCGGCGGTCCATGCTATGTGCCTGGTGAATACCTTCAGCGTACCTGTGACTGTGTACTTACGGGCGCTTGCAGGATATTGGGAGTGCGGAAATCTCGAGGATTATAATGGGGGCAATGCGTTTTTGTATTACTGTTCGCCACCCGGTTATATCTCGAACATTCAACCTTGCAGCTGTGCGAAGTGCTGTTCCGTCGTCAGTGGAGGTGTAGGTCCCAAGGGGACCACCAGTTGCACATAAGAGGAAAAGGTGAGCCGTGTTAATAATGACTCGTGATAAGTTACAGCCGTCTCAGACTCTGTAAGGTGGTACCCGCTTAGTAGGAGAGTTCTGTAGAAATTAAATGCCATGCTTTCTGTAATTTTTTGCGTGGAAATCATACCGGATGCCGTGTCCAATGCTATCATTTCTCCTCGGTCATACTTTGAATTCGCAAGTGTCATGTTCCGCGTTCCATTGATGCTCGATTGAATTTGCTTATACCACGCCCGTCGTAAAGTCGTATCATCCTTGCAGATGTACTACCAAGCCCAACGGATGAGCTCACGGACACTGTACAGTACAATGACGAAAGGAATTTGTAGACAGGTCATCGCGGTATTTTCTCAAGAGGATGAGGACGCTCTCAGTGACGTTGAGCTCGCCTTGGACAACGTTAACGTCACACACGATGGTCATAATTGTAAGCAAAGTTCTCCCGAAATGGGAATTTTCACATCTTCTCACTCACCTTGTTAAGTTATCTCCTCCCTTCATGTTCGCCCTTGTTTCTTTTTCGGCGCGATCGGGCCTCTCTCCCGTTATTTCAATTGCGAGTACTCTTTTTACGCTTCAGCTTTCTTATTTGATTTTGATTTTGCTTTTTTCACTCATCTCGACCATTGATTTTCATCGACTTCCCAACCTTGTTACTGCTGCTTGTTGCTACTAGTACTGGCCTGGGACACTTCCAAATGTTAACGTTTTAACCTTCGACTCCAAACACTATCATAACACTAATGCTCACACAACTCTCTGGCCTCTCTTTTGCTACCTCCTCTGGCAGGCATAACGACGGAGCATGCGAGCGCAGAATATCATGAGAAGGTGCGTTCGTTCGTTTTACACCTTGTCTAAGCACGTTTAATCTGATGATCTTAACGTGTATCTATGCATCTTACTGTGCATCTAATCATCATACTCGCAAGTCCTGTACCTATGCATCCAACCATCTCATCCAACCCCCACAAAGGCCAATCAAGCATCTGCAATCTGCTCTGCCACTGTCCTCCAACCAGGTGACCTTGTCTGTGTCCACAACTAACATATCTTCTTAGTCCCGCGCACGCTCAAGAATGCGATACATCCTGGTGCTGTGAGTTGCATGGCTGGAGAGAGTGGTGGTGATGTGTAAGTGTTTTTTTGAACGACGACGGCAAGAGTACTGATATACCACACCGCAGGATCATTGGTCTTTTCGTACATACGCCTTTCCAGTTCGGAGATGTTGAGGTATTTACCGCGTACACCTTCTCTTCCTCGCTCTCTGTAATACTCACCGACAATACCAAAGAGCACGGCAACGTAGAGCTCGTGTCTCCGGAAACTGTTTGCACAGCTGTTGTTGGACATAGTAGCAAGCGAATGCATTCGAGTTGGTATGTGATGACGCCCGAGGGGTGGCGGAAGATTGGTTTCGGAGACACCTCAGCGGGAGGAATTCCTGGGAGGTGCCACAGAGACTCACAAAACTTGCCGCAGGGAATTACATTCAAATTTGTCTTACGTCCAGTACCCAAACCCGCCCGCATTATAGTCTCCCGTTTCCTGGTGTTGTAACAGCTTTACTTCGAAGCTGGACACACTTGAGGGGTGGTCTGTGCCGGCTGAGTCTCCTTCGCTGATGTCTAGGGGTGTACAGGAGGGATCATTTTTGGCACTCGTGACGTAGTGCGCCACAATTTTCAATGTGACAACTTTGCTCAAAGGACTCCTCACTCACAGGCGTCTCGTTTGTCTTAACGATCTAGAGTACATTGAGCGGAACTTCGAGCGACAATGTTTCGAAAGGTTTCGAAGTCCCGTGGGACCAAATTGATAGCCGTGAGATAGCTTACTCAACAGATACGCTTGACATCATTATTTTTCCACTT
The DNA here is from genome assembly GCA_016647755.1 of Suillus subluteus. Taxonomy (NCBI): domain Eukaryota; kingdom Fungi; phylum Basidiomycota; class Agaricomycetes; order Boletales; family Suillaceae; genus Suillus; species Suillus subluteus. The sequence goes on along the minus strand of JABBWI010000114.1, from coordinate 219,790 downwards.
CTGCCAGTATCTCTTCTCAACATGTCTAAGCCAATTTGACTGCATACATTCTTCCGGTCGTAGCTTCCAGTTTCCGGATGCTTTCCTCCTCACTGATTCCAACGCGATCATATCCAATGGTGTCCAACAACCTCGATAGTCTGATCCAGAGGGCCCGTTATGTTCGTAGAATATGAAGTTAGTCCGGTCCGCTTGCTGCGAGGCGTCGTTATGAAGTTGAGGAGATCAACAAGTGCCTGGGTCAGATGGGTCTCTGCAGAATTGAGGTCAGCAGCTTTCTTTCGTCGAGCTTGTAGTTTGGGGACAGACATTTACAGTATTAATGAAATTGGAGATATTCGTTTAAATGTGTTCACGTTTGGTGTCGACACTGTTTCTGCCGATCAAGATGGAATCTATCTATTGGATGCGTGAACAATTATATCGGTCGTATTATCGACGACGAAAACGAATCTGCGCATTCCCTTCATCTCTTTGCTAATATGTACGTGACTTTTCTTCGTCCTCGTATTTTTACTCATTCATCTATCTATCATATAACCCCTTCCTGATGGCACTCGCGCCTTTCCAACAGTCATCATAACAGGTCAATTTCGCGCAGTACCTTTTCAGTCAAGCAGGAAAATGGATTCGATATGGATGTCTCAGCATGGATGACCCGCAAATCACGGCATTCGTGGATCGGATTGGAGAAGACTGCTCCGGAAGTCGACCGAATCTCGCACTCATAACAGCGACCACAGGCTTCGACGACACCATTGATCTCCTTCTGTACCGGGTTTCTTCTGCTTCTGTATCGACTCTTGGGGTCTCTGAAGTTCTGAGCTCGCAAGCTATGAAATTTCGACACGAACTTGACGCCAGCGAGTTCTCCTGGAGCCACGTCTAGAAATATCGAGTTACTATGGAGCATTATGCTGCTCCGTCGGGCACGTAGCAGATGCGTGTTTTAGCCCGTAGTGTTATTGGCAGAACTCGGGAGTTATGCCAAGTGAGTACGGTTGAACCGGTCTGGCAAAACTGGTTGTGGCTGGCCCACGGCAGAACTCGCGCGAAGGGAGGGTAGCGGCAGAACCTGGCAGCACTCCAGGGTATCGTATCCGGACTCGAGTCTTGCGGAGATATAATTTAAGTAGATCTGATAGCACAGTTCGAATTCAATAGAACAAGAAAACCGGTGTGCCCGAGTAAGACTGTGCATGCTAGAGGACACCCCCTTGGAAATGACAATTTCGACATTGCGGCTGTCGAGACTGCACAGGATCTTGAAGCGTAATTCGCGTGGGCACCTCACTCTCGACCGAGCCTCGTGATGCAGATGACCTTCTTGCTGGTCAAGAGAGTATCTCGCCTGACGACGTTGCTGCTGAATTTGCGGCTTTCAAGGAGTCGAAGAGGACCAAAGAAGATGAAGGCTTTGACAAAGTTGAAGTGCTCGAGGGAAATGCTTTTGATTTTGGCCAGTTGGATCGTCGAACAAGGAATAATTCCGCGGGCTATTCTAGATGAGGTTAAGATGGTTAATTACAATAGCGAGGATGACGGATGGGATGAGGCAACATTGATGTCGTCGTTGGGAATGTCATACACATTCTACATAGCCTAGGGTTCTGCCGCCCCGGAAAAACAAGTTTTGCCAGTTCTGCCGGTTATAACCAGAAGAACTGACCCTTTGCAAGAGTTCTGCCCTCTACATTAGTTTCGAGCCTGACCCCCTTTACTGCCTGTGCATAAAAGCAAAGCAATAACTTTCAGTTCAATAACAAAGAACACCCAAGTCATCGAGCCCTATCCTGAAGTGCAACAATGAAGTTCATCTCACCCGCCACTATTATTATGTCTGCGGCAGTACTGGTGGGCATTGTTATAGCACAAGATCCTACCGGCGGTTCATGCAACCAGCCTGGTGAATACTTTCATCATACCCGTATTTTGATCTTAGACTGCGTACTTACGAGTGTTTGCAGGAAAGCATGAGTGCGGACGATCCGCGGGTTATAACGGGGGCCATGCGTATTTGTATCTCTGTTCGACAGACAACTTTGTCACGGAAGTTAAAGATTGCAGCTGTATTGAGTGTTGTTCCGTGGCCTCTGATGGGACCACCCAATGCACATAATAGGCGAGTCCGGGTCTTTCTTGCTGTGTCAGTAATGTCATAGTGATAAGTTACAGCTGTCTCCGTAGGTTATACCCACTATGGCGTGGTACGATGAGTTCTGAGATTGTACCGTAGTTGATATGGCCAGATCGGGTAAACAATTTGTTGTCACATTGTTTGGCGTCGTTCCTTGTATCGTAGCGGCGCGAGCGCCAATCCCCGACTCCGCAAGAAGACACTGGGACAAAATATGATTCGCAGATACTGCAAGACAACAACGTAGGTCATTTATACAGTTTCAAGCCAAGACAAAGAAGCCACCAAGAAAAACAATCACTTGAACCTACTCGACCATATAGTAAGTGAAAAACCAAAGACTTCTGTAACCACAAACAAAAGTTAGAGCAGTGAAGCATAAACAGCAGCGTGAAACTGCGGAAAATACAAGGCATCGTAATAAAGAGGATACATTCCGATATCATGAATAGTAGAGTGGGGTGGACAATCCTCAAAATCAAGTACGCATGCCACAACAGATGGTTTTTTAGTCAAGAAGACGGGCATACTGGTGTTCATGGTTTGATGATGGAGAGAGATCAAGAGATAATGGACGAGAAGGGGGACAACTTGGGGACAACACTTAGTAGGCAGGTTCTTATACGCCCCGCCATGTCTCACTTTGAACAATGAGCGCTGTGAGTAAGCAAGCAAGCGTATGTCATGCGGAACACGTAAGCGACAACAATTTTACAGAAAAATGCCCATTTGCGTTTGACAAAACCCTTCTCCCACTAATGTGGGAGTCGGGGATTGCTTTGCATTGTGCTTACACGAGTAACACGACGGTGTTACATGATATCATCAAGCTGTACGACTTACTAGTCACCTTCATCTTATCTTCTTACTACTACAATCATGTGGGTATATGCGTTTGAAAAGCGCATATGGGCACCCACCAGTTCCACATGAGTCATTGGAGGGTCTCTGGTGTCTTTCTTTGCCAAAGGCTGTTAGTGTGAGTGGTGTTGCTCTTCTGCGTGATTTTTTTCAATGTGAGACGGTTGAAGGGGCAGGTATATGCATTCGAAAAATGCAAGACTGTGCAGCTGTGGCATGCAGTGACTAGACAGCCATTGGGTGAACCCTTGGAGGGGCACACTAGTGATGTTTCCTCAGTCTCATTCTCACCGGATGGTACTCACGTCGCATCTAGTTCTTGGGATAAGACTATGCGGCTGTGGGATGCAGTGACGGGACAGCCATCATGATGGGTGAGCCCTTAAAGGGGTACACTGGTTGGGTTGAGTCAGTCTCGTTCTCACCGGATGGTACTCGCATCGCGTCTGGTTCAAGGGATAAGATTGTGCGCCTGTGGGATGCAGCGACAGGACATCCATTAGGTGAGCCCTTGGAGGGGCACACTAGTGAGGTTTGGTCAGTCTCGTTCTCACCAGATGGTACTCGCATCACGTCTGGTTCTTGGGATATGACTGCGGCTGTGGGATGCAGTGCAAGTGCAGCCATCTCCCATGTCCAGAGAGCCAGATTTCTCCACATTTTCGCTGCATCGAAGCACTGCATCTCCTACCCAAGAAAGCTGTATCATACCAACCGACACTCGCAACGATCACTTCATTTCCTTCTCGTCCAGCCTGGAACATGCCCTGCCCAGCCCTACTGACTTGCTCGAACCCACCTCTCATCATAATTCCAATTCATGCCCTTTCTTGTTGTTGCCGAGATGCGTGAGTTCTTAGTCTTTACCACCCGTCCTTGCAGTTGCTAACATCAGAACTTCTAGCTCTATGTAACGATAATTTTACTGCTGCAACATTGAGTGTACCATTTGATTCTTTGATTCCTTGTCAATTTCTATACCCAGCACCGAGCTTGAATAATTACAGTTGTCCGACTGAATGATGTGCTACAGAGGGGCACTAGTTAGTATGTACTACTCTAGTCAGCCTAGTGCACGTTCACAGTAGCGTTTTCGAGTCGTCTTTATCGTCTTCTGTTTTCAGCTTTCCAGTGAACTTAATATTTCCACATGTGCACGAGGAGTTACTGAGAATTCGACATACTATCACTCCTGGGAATCTGCAACTGGCATGTAATATGCAAAATGTTCAAAACACCTCAATGCGCTGCTTGAATCACCTCAAAAAAATTCAGGTGCATGTAAGATACTTATAGATGATGTACTGTCCAAGTAGAACAAAAATTTCTCAAGTGTTGCAGTTGTGAGAGACGGAATAGTGGTGATTTTCAACCTCGTATAATCATAAATGATCCAGATCCGATAGATCCTAGAGAGATATTCAAAAAGTTACACCTGGAGCACATCAAACACCTTGTCAGGGTATCAGAACACAATTTCGATAGAGGTCATTCTCTTGTTTTAAGATGCTATAGACAGATGATTGACGACATGCATGAAAGTGTGACAGCAGATAGGAGAGTGTGTAAGAAATTCAATCTCCTCTACGGCAAACTCGGCTTGATACATAGTGCATCATGTCGTGTCATCTCATTCTCGCATCCTTACAATGCCTCCAAACCGCCGGTGTAGCCTTCAGAAGAAAGCTGAAGAAGATGCAGCTCGTGAGGCCAAATTCCGCAGCCTTGCGATTGCCGGAGACTGGACTCAAAGCTGAATTGTTACAGCGAATTTTACAGCACTTTAACAACCACCTGGAACTCAAGAAAAATCAATGCTATGAAGGTTTATTTAATCTCACTCAGTCTCGCAGGCGCCATCTCGAAAACGACAATGTCACTCCTGAATTCCCAGAAGATATGATTCCCCCAAATTCGATTCACTAACCATCCAGGTATCCACCGCAGCCTGTCACTCATTCCTCAATGCTAGGCATGGATCTGAGTGTGCCTCCACCCAGCCATGCACCTCCATATCATCCAATGCACCATTCTGTACCTTGGTCTCCACCTGTTCTTCACCCCCACTTCGCACCAGTTGGTAGACCTCTTGCTAGTACATCTCAGGATTTTCAAGTTGGTGGTAGAGCAGATGTATGACATTGGGGGCTCTGGTAATGCAGGTCATCAGCTATATGAGTCAGGACTCTATCAACAGTATCATTATAATCCCGATAATTACTATATGAACCACAATCCGCAATAGTATTCGTTTTCAAAGCTTTACACAACGTCGAGATTCAACGCACATTGCACAACTTCGACAGTCTTTGGAGAGTGAAAGTTGATGGTGCTGCCGCTGTGCCGATGTGTGACACGACGTGACCATGTTTTGCAGAATACCAGTCAGACCCTGAATTTTCTCGGCCATCGTCCGACACTCCAGCACAAAATCCTTAAAATCAGAAAAAATCATGTTCGTATAGAGCAGCTATGAATCTATAGTGGTGCAAATCCATAGAAGAAAATGTGATGTGGTCGAGGAGTTACAAAAGATTTATTGAAAATGTTGCAGAACCCCAGGAGTGATAGTAGCCAAGTGGCGAACATTACAAAACTGAGCGTAAGTCAAACGAAAAAGCAACTATATGTACCATATTGACAGGGTTGATTTCCAACATTAATAATAACATTTCCAACACTATTTTGAAGATATCAGAACTTCAAAACGACTTCAGGCTGTAGTGCAGACGGCAGTACCTTGTGTTTTGAAACCAATGGCACAATTTTGGGCTCCATTTTACCCAGAGCACCTGTGCGCAAGCGCTTAGCGATCACATTTGGCTCCGATGCAACAGACTGGGAAATACAAATAGAAGTCTACGTTCGGTGCACATATTGGAGAGGTATACAGTTCCAAAGTCTGAAACATGGAAATTTATTTATTTTCTTGGCAACAGGCTGCAAGTAACCACAGCTGGATGCTACACACGAAGTCGTCAAATTAACACGTTAATCAACAAGCTGGGAGTACGCACAAAATTGATCATATGCCAATATGCATGAACACTATGTGCTGGTCTAAGGGCATGTCCTTGTCGCAAGCCAATGACGGTGCAGCTGCTCGGGCAGCTCATTTGGAATTCATTTTGCCATCCCCGCACAAGTTTGTGTAGAATTCCTTGACTAAGCATTGCACAGTATTATCGTTGACCTTCCATAATGTCCCAACGATACTCTTAACCCCAGCGAATTGCAGGCCAGCCGCTAGGTGTATCACTTCATCGGGAGTTCCAGGGGCACCTGTATGCTGTTTCACAGGCCAAAAGAAATGCAAATTGATGCCGAGAGAGATCCATTTGGGTGATATCGAGGAGTGACAACGGGTGGTCGCGCATAAGAAAGGCTGAATTGAAGGGTTCGTCAAATTTCTGTGTCCCTGTGACACGCGAAATGGACCCAAGTATTATCTCGCAACGTGCACTGTGCTCTCGATTTCAGTGGCATCAACGCCCGTTATCTTGGTGAAGGAAACAGTTGGGGGATGCGGCAAAAGACTCTGCACCAATTCCAGCTCAGGCTCCACACTATCTAAAGTGGATAAAGCACCTGCTGGGCAATTCTTGCCAATGGGAGTGAAGAACACCGACAGCGAGCTGTCATGGCTTTTGCGAACCCTCATCAGCACAGTAAGCAATGGGGTGTATGAAGAGGTATATTGCTGTGAAAGGGACTCCCCATTTGCCTGGAAAAAAAATCAAAAACCCACAAAAACAAAGAAAAAAAAAACCAAAAAAAAAAAACAAGAAAAAAAAAACCAAAAAAACCAAAAAAAAAAAAAACCAAAAAAACTTGCCAGCAGCGTGCAACGGCAAGAAATTGAAGAGAGACGTCGGGCACCACCATATTCGGGAACCTCATTGTGCAAATCCACCCAGATTCTCGACCACCGGGTGGACAACATTGTTCCACAACTCCCTCAAAGTTTTTATCAGTGCAGGTTGGCTCCCTTTAGGACTGGCATCTTTTTCAACTGCTTCTCGGAGTGCAAGCATCAATCTCTCGAGTTTCTCAAAATTGGTAGGGAGTTGAATGCTAGTCGGAGGTTGCTTGTGCGGGATAATAATGGCATTGCAAGATGACTCGCTTGCAATGAGCATGATGATAGGCCCATCATGAGCTGCATCTTGAAGATCGGAGAAAAAAGGGGGAAGTAGGAAGTGAGAGAAGCCCTCAATCTTCTGGATCTCTTCTACAGCTCCATTCCAGTCCTCCACTAGACGTCTGTACCGGGTTTCTTCTGCTTCTATATCGACTCTTGTTGTCCCTTCTGGATGGCTCGCAGGAGGTTTATCAAGGAGGGAGCTGAGGTCCTTGAATCTCTTCATCAAGGTCACTGCATGATCGCCGCGAGTCTGGAGGTCGTCAAGAGGCGTGCAGAGTCGTGTCATCTGGGTCCAGATAACAGTCCTGCCTTGTTCCAACAACTCAACAGCACGATGCACGTCACCACTACGAAGAGCACATGATGCAGCATCCACGGCAAGCTTTCTTGGGAAGTGCTTTATGGCATTATGACGAGACGATACTGAAGCTGTTGCAGACATGTAAGTGTCCAGAAGTCGCATAGAACTTGTATAAGCCTCCAGTTCAGTACCGTGTGAGTGTTGACTAGCATGGTGAACCCAGCGTAGAGTTGCTCGCAGGCGAGGTAGCAAACGTCCAGAGACAATGTTTGCTGCTGCCTGGAAATGATCCATGGCAGCATTCAGACTGTCAATATCTTCATCCGGACCATTACTGTCAAGTCCTGATTGATGGAATAACATATAGACCTCAGCTAGAGACTGATGGACTTGTAATTGACGAGGATCATGTTGCGTCAACAGAGTCAATAAGCAGTGGAGAACATCCCGTGATTCATTGAGGTCTTCGACACGGCCTCGGTGATCAAAGCAGGTGGAGAGTCTATCCGCAAGACCATTTAATGACTCGGGCCGATCTGCGTGACCGACAGGGCACAAAGCCAGCACTTCTCTGTGAAGCACGATAGCCTCATCTAAGTCTTCATCATTGCCTCGGAGATCAAAACGGACATTGAGTTGAACAGCAAGTCTATTTAATGACAAGGACCGATTTGTGTGACCGAGAGGGCACAAAGCTAATGCTTCCCTTTGAAGTGCGATAGCCTCTTCCAAATCTTCATTGTTACTATGCCGGTGTTGAAAGCTGGAGGACAGTCCCTGTGCAAGATTATGTAATAACTTGGAATGATCTATGTGACCGGCAGGGTGCAAAGCTAGCACTTTCCTACAAAGTGCGATAGCCTCGTCCAAGTCTTCGGCATTGCCTCGGTGTTCAAAGTGGGTGGAGAGCCCACTTGTAAGGTTATCTAATGACGAGCACCAACGTGTGTGACCGACAGGGAGTAAAGCCAGCACTTCCCTGTGAAGCGCGATAGCCTCATCCAAATCTTCATCATTACCTTGGTGTTCAAAGTGGATGGAGAGTTGAATTGCAAAGTTATTTGATGGCAGGTACCGATCTATGTGGCCAACAGGCTGCAAAGCTAGTGCTTCCCTGTAAAGTGCGATAGCTTCATCCAAGTCTTCGTCATTGCCTCGGTGTTTAAAGCGGGTGGAGAGTGAAATCGCAAAATTATTCAAGTGCCCGTACCGATCTGTGTGATCGATAGGGCACAAGGCCAGCACCTCTCTCAGAAGCGCGATAGCCTCATCCAGGTCTTCGTCCTTGCCTCGGTATTCAAAGCGGGTAGAGAGTCGACCTGCAAGGCCATTTCATGACCTGGACTGATCTGCGTGACCAACAGGGCATAAAGCTAGCGCTTCCATGTGATGTGCGATTCCCTCATCCAAGTCTTCACCATTGCTTCGGTGTTCAAAGTGGGTGGAGAGTTGAACTGCAAGGTTATCTAATGACAATGACTGATCTGTGTCACCAACAGGGTGCAAAGCTAGCGCTTCCCTGTGAAGCGCGATAGCCTCATCCAAGTCTCCATCATTGCCTTGGCATTTAAAGCAGGTGTGCAAGCTATTCGCAGGATCATTTAATGATTCAGACCGATCTGGGTGACCAACAAGACGTAAAGCTAGTGCTTCGCTCTGAAGTACAATAGCCTCATCCAAGTCTTCGGCATTGTCTTGGTGTTTAAAGCGGGTGGAGAGTTGCTTCGCAAGATTATTTGATAACCTGGACCGATCTGTGTGACCAATGGGGCACAAAGCTAGCGCTTCCCTATGAAGTGCGATTGCCTCATCCAAGTCTTCGTCATTGCTTCGGTGGTCAAAGCGGGTGGAGAGTCGACCTGCAAGGTTATTTAATAACCAGTACCGATCTGTGTGACCGACAGGGTGCATAGCTAGCGCTTCTCCGTGAAGTGTGATTGCCTCATCCGAGTCTTCGTCATTACCTCAGGTGGTCAAAGCAGGTGGAGAGTCGACCTGCAAGGTCATTTAATGACCTGGACTGATCTGTGTGACCGAAAGGTTGCAAAGCTAGCGCTTCCCTGTGAAGTGTGATTGCCTCATCTAAGTCTTTGACATTGCCTCAGTATTCAAAGCGGGTAAAAAGTGCATTCACAAGATTATTTAATGCTGCCCAGCGAAATGCTGTGACCGACTGGGTGGAAAGCCAACACTTCCCTGCAAAGTGCAATAACCTGATCCAAATCTTCAACATTGCCTCGACGCTTGAAGCGAGTGTCTAATAATCCACCCAGATTACATAACAATACTCGGTGAGTATGCATGGTGTTGCAATATCTGAGTGCATCGTAATGAAGCCATATCACTCCATCCAAGGCATGTGGATCATCTCTACACATACACTGTACTGCCATATCAGCAAGTTGATTCAGTGGTAATGGATGTATAGATGCAGTGGGCCGCTCCTGCCCGAGATCATTTCCAGTAGTGCTTCCAGCCAATATTTCAATTGCAAGCAAAGCTGCTCTGTGAATGCAGCTGTTGGCGTGGTAGACATCGAGAACCTTGCTCAGTAACTCTTCAGCCGCATCAGCATCCGTCGGAAATCCCCGTTTCATGAAATGAGACAGCAAAGTGATGGCAAGATGGAGTTGGGTGGCAGGTCGGTCTGGATGACCAGTGTGACGCAATTCAAGAGCATCTTGAAAAATAGAGATAGAGATGTCAAAGTCGGGGTATGTTTCATTAGCCTGGCAACTAACAAACTTTGCGGTAGCTAGATTGAACAGTGCTGCAGGGCGGCAGGGATGATCCATGGGGCAGATATCCAAGGTGTGTTCAAAGTGATTTATGGATTGATCGAGATCCCAACGGTGCTGCATTCTGCAGTAGTGTGCGAGAAGATCATGTCTGGCATCCGTCCTTAGTAACAATGCATGCATATCGTCAGACATAGGCTACACATTACAAGCCCTCAGCATCAAATATCAGATTGCATTTATCACTCACTGTAGTAAGGGGGCAAAGAACTGCGGCATCATTTTCATCAGAACGTAGCTCTACTGTTATGAACAGTAAAGTGCACGAAGATACAACTTCCCCTTGCTCTGGCTGAAATATGATGGCTGGGATACTCATTAACATCCATCAGGCATTATTTGCAATAGATGATACTGATGATGCAATTTTTTGCTGCGATCCAGTAATTCTCCGACAGAGATCTCGAATGTGCGGAGGACTCCTCCATGACAGAGCATGGGACCCAACTCAAACGAGGCATACATGCTGACCCAAATTTTAGAAGATGACTCACATGGCCTAGTGTCTTTCTCAATACCTGTAAGAAAGACAAGATTAAGGACAACTTACAGAAGTATGCGCTCATAACAGTCTGATCAACGTGTACAGGTTTATTGCTTGTCTGGCATTCAGCACTGTCGGTCTTTACTACTACGTAGAAACCAGCAGGGATCCATTGGAGACCAAGAGCGAGATTGGTTGTGCGAATGGCTTGGAAATCATCAATACATGCTAAACAGAGATTGATATCACATACCAGTGATGACAACTTTTTGTACTTCAGTGATGTGTGTCTCTCCTGGGTCCTGGGTTTGTTCTGAGTGGCTCGGCCCCTCTCCCAAGGGTAAAGGGTATTCACCGAAATGACCAGGGACGAAGCTCGACATATGGCTGAGGAATTGATTCGATTTAACACTTGAGAGTGAGATGTGTGCTAGAGGTCACGAAAACTGCAGTACCTGTGACTCCTGATGCACATGATGGACTATAAAGGAGGAAACCACAGCATGCACGTGTGCATCAGAGAAGCAATGAGTACTAGTCCTGTAGGGTACGTTGATTGCGCCACGGGCAATTTACATATGAAATTGCACTACCAGCCTTTGAAAAACTCGACCTCGCTGCCTTTACTGGGACTTCTTGTACTGCAGTTTCATATACTGTATAAGTTTACAAGGTCACGTAGGGTCCACTGGGTACACCAGTTTCAAATGAAAAGGGGAGCTCACGCTTGCCGTGTCAATAATGTCATAGTGATAGTGGCCCATCAGTGAACCGGTGAAGTCAAAATAACAAGAATCAACACAATTTTGCAATGATGCTGCCAACTAAAATTTATTTGCTTTTGTTTGTACCACGCGTGACGCTTACTCGCAGCAGCGCCCTCAACGCTTCACCTGCTCCCTCGAAGATGTCCTACTATTCACGATCACCCCCACCTCTTCAACACCCAGTTCCGACCCATCCAGCTTTCATACCAGAACCGCCTTCAACGCCAGCTTCACCTCAGGGTTATCAACGCTTTGCTAGTTCACCACCACAAAACCAACAATATGCTGCACGAACTCAATACCATCCTCCTCCATTTCAACCAATCCCGAATCCTCAACCCCAACACATTCCAGACTTTGCAGCATGGGGCATGAACGACACTACCGCTCAGTTCGGAATGCACTTGGGTCAAACAGCTGTTGCTGCAGGCCAGGACTATGTCCAAAAGAATGTACGTGTCCCCGATTTATTTTTAATCTACTTGCTCACCATGAACAGTTCGCCGGCATGATACAAGTCACCATGCTCAAGCACCACTTCAACGTTTCAAACTCCTATGTCATGCACAAACTCCAGCTCGTCATATTCCCCTGGCGACATAAACCCTGGACACGAAAAGTCCGTCGCACAGAGGCTGGTCACACAGAGTGGCAGCCTCCTCGCGATGATATCAATAGTCCCGATTTATACATACCCCGTGCGTCTTTTTCCCTTTCCATTCATCCCTTCTTATTCCTTGCGCAGTCATGGCACTCGTCACCTACATCCTCGTAGCGGCGTTCCAAACTGGCCTTCAAGAACGATTCCACCCCCAAATCCTCGGTTCAAGTGCAACACGTGCTCTCCTTGTCGTCTTACTCGACTTTCTCTTCGTTCAGTGTGGTTGTTACCTTCTCAATGTTCAAGGCACGGGTCAAGTGGTAGATTTGATTGCTTATGGTGGATACAAGTTTGTTGGGTGAGTCCGCTCTTTACACCCTTTCACTTCATTGCTAACTTGAGCCAGCGTCATCCTCACACTCTTCGCGGGTCTCCTCAATCTAAACCCGACAATATATGCCCTCGTATTCCTCTACGCGTTCGCTGCAAACGCGTTATTCATAGTATGTCCCTTCTATATACCAAATACCTTACTCACATTCGTGTAGCTTCGATCTCTCCGCTCAGTAGTTCTTCCCGACTCACCCGCCAACGTGGGCACGGTCAATCCAGCATCTAGAAAACGCCGCATCTCGTTTTTGTTCCTGGAGGCTGTTTTGCAGGTCGTCTATATGGGTATTTTGGTGAGGGTGTGAGTACTTGGCGTGCTTTCGAGTCGTCGCGCTATGGTAATATAAACTATGCATGTTTTTTCGTGAGCGTTGATTGTGGTGATATTAATTAACCGCATGTAATAATATAGCTCATTGACAACATTTGCCTTACATCTAGCGCTTGATGTGCCAACACAATAGTGCATTGAATGACATGCAGACGCCATGACTTCGAACTATGATTCTCGGTCCAAATGATTTCTCGATATCAATTCCCGCTAGCCAGGCAGCTCCAGGCCGTGTCGTGCATGTGCTCCTCGAAGTTTATATTTCTGGCAACAACTCATCAAAGAAGTTCTACATCGTGGGTGTATAATCAATTGGTCGTCGTTTTTGGTCTGTCCCCTCTCAGCTTTTTTTCCAGTCTCCGTCTAGAAACTCGACAGTATAATGAAAAAGGAAGCAGTAGCCCGGGATGCTCAGTCTCATCGTAAAGTATCTCACTGAGATATTGTGCTGGCGGCGACGGGCGGCGCTGGCCAGTTTTCTTCAAGGTTCAACTTATGTACCTACCGCCCCAAAGGACCCACTAACACAGAACAAGGCACCTGTCGATGCCCACACCAAGTCAGATATCAATGAAATATCTGCTGTTCTCTATAATGTCGACGTCAGGACCTCGGAAGCGAAGAAAGGTAGCACTGACCGCATCTCGAGATGATGCCCTTCAGTACCAGAGCCTAGTGTTGTGAACACGTTCGCGATCGTGCCTTCTTCGGCTACGTGTTTCGTCTGTGCGGCTGCTGCGATCATTGCGGGAGTGGGTCCGAGAAAGTAACGGAGTGCCGAGAGAATATCGTGCGTGAATAATAGATGATACGATCATGTTAACGACAGGGATGCTAGATGCAAGGACTGTTACCTCTGATTGTTACAATCATGCTCCGGTACGAGTCTTCGCGCAAAAGGCTATAGCATCCTAGTAACAACACCGTTTTGCAGCTGACAAAATCTCCAGATCAAGTTGAAAGCGTACGAGATGCTGTCAGTCATATGAAGTAAGAATTGGGTATGAAATTAACTCACCTCGCCGTCTTATCATCCAATTATCATCTGCCAGAACTGTGCTGTGCGCCACCGCACCGGATTCGATGCCTTTCTATATGTGTTCGTAGCGAATTTCCAGTCGGAACGCAAGAACCGGCATCATGATATGAAGTCAGGTGTGACTCTGGGGTAAAGACACCGTTTCGTGGCCAACTATCCCCAACGTTCTCGTAAACTACCCCATCAAAGGGTCATCAAGGGTTGGCATGAACTGATCGGGTGGCACTCGGTCATGCACAAACCATTCCCTTCCCGAATCCTAAACAGCATTGGAAGGTCGATCAGATGTTCGTCTTCCAGACCTAATAAAATTCAGAGCACTAGTACTATCATGCGAAGGAGACGGCTGACTTCAGCCGCGGGTACGAATGATGCGACTTACCCCAGCAACTTGGATGGGGCAGCTGCGGCTCAATCGATAGCTATACTGGTCGAGGTGCCGAGATAGTATCATGGTACCATGGTATCAATCAAAGAAAAATGCCAAAACACTGCTTAGTACAGTGACTGGCGTGGGACTAATACAAGTTGAGCTCTGAGGATATCAGAGGTCACAGTTCCTGTGTTCTTTCTGTAAAGGGCGAGCGGTAACTGTTGATATGTCGATAAGCAGCCTCGTTACAACTTCGTGAAAGGATATCTTCATTGTCTTCTTTGCAGTTCTTTGTCCTCGAGCTTGTTGCAATCATTCATTGTGCAATCCCTTGTCCTCGTTTCTAACCCCATGCCATATCTATACGGCAGTCTTCCGATTCAGGCCAGTGCTGCTCTTTCTTATTATAAGAAGTTCTCTGCATCGCAACTTGTAGGTCCCCAGGTGGCACAGGACCACAGCTTTGTGACAGGAGTCCCAATGGTTCCTTCCGATGGCAGCCGCTAGAACTTTCCTTCTTTTGTTTCTTCATGTTAGTCACGGTAGTCCGTAGTCTTACTGGCGCCGAAAATTTATATAAGAGGCCCATCGATTTATTAGTACTTGTGTACATGATACATATCCTTCTGGGATTCGAATTTTTAACCATTGCTTTTTGAAATGTTAACCTCATCTTCCAGCGTCGACTCTACAGCGTCTGCAGACAATGGCGTCGGGCTCTCCGATTCCACTTTATCACAGCACCGCCGGAGGATGCTCGACCTCATCAATCGCCTACATATGACAGGGTTAGTTTCCCCCCCTTTTCTGTCATGTTCTTGGGCTCATTGAGTCAATGTAAATTCTAGTGTACAGACGGACATGGACCTTCCCATGATCGCAGTCATTGGCTCGCAGAGTGCGGGCAAATCGTCTCTTATAGAATCTATTTCGGGGATTACACTCCCTCGCTCAGCTGGAACTTGCACGAGGTTAGCGCATGCCCGTTTTATTTTTGGAAACGCCGTGTCTAATCCTATTGAAGGTGTCCAACGGAATGTAAACTTTCACACTCGGAAGATGCCTGGAAGTGTGTTGTCAAACTCCACATCACCACCGACGCATCGGGCCAACCCTGTGATGTGGCCACCATTCCGTTTGGGTCACCGATCACCGATAAGGCGGATGTGGAAGATCGAATCCGCCGCGCTCAAAGGGCAATCCTCAATCCCACCATCAACCCCCAGAAGTTTTTGCACGAGCTAGAAGATCAGACGGCTGAGCAAGCTGAGTTGTCTTTCTCCAAAAATTGCGTCTCTTTGGAGATAAGTGGCAAGGATGTGGCGGATCTTTCATTCGTGGACCTTCCTGGACTCATCGCGAGCGTCGGGAGTGCAGGAAAGACCGGGGATATCGATCTCGTCAAGGGTTTGGTTACGTCTTACATTAAGAAGCCCAGTTGTGTCATCCTTCTGACAGTTACTTGTGAAAGTAAGTGGATTTCGCGTCTCAGTTACTTATCTTTACATCTCCTGTTTTCCTAGCCGACTTCGAGAATCAAGGAGCGCATCACCTGACGAAGCAATATGACCCCGAGGGCAAGCGCACTGTCGGTGGGTCTCTGCATTCATGAAGCCTTCGGAAGCGATAATTAACTTCTATGTCGCAGGCGTGCTCACAAAGCCGGACCGCATTCCTGCTGGTGAGGAGAGCACTTGGCTAAGGTTCATCCGAAACGAGCAGGAGCCGCTCGTGAACAACTGGTACTGCGTCAAGCAGCCTGGGTCTCAGACGCTCAAAAACGGGATCTCCTGGGCCGAAGCAAGGAAGCAGGAAAATGACTTCTTTGCTTTGACACAGCCCTGGTCGACCGTAGAGCCGCAGTACCAGAAGTTCATGCGAACGAGCAACCTGACGGAGCGGCTGAGCACGATTCTGTCCGAGCTTATCACGAAAAGGTCGGAATTCTTATTTTGGCGCTTTTTGATGCTGATATGCACGTAATAGGCTTCCGGAGATCCATAAGGAATTATACAATATTTTGCACAAGACTCGAGACGAAATGATGAAACTTCCCAAGGCGCCGTCTAACGACCCTGTGGGTGAGGTTTGGAATGTAGTCGGTCAATTTTCGAGCCAGTTATCTCGACGACTCGAGGGGACGCCTGATAAAGACGGTATATTGCAGACCATTCGACCACACCAGCAGGCATTCAAACGTGCTGTAAGAGCAACAGCCCCAAATTTTATTCCATGGGGAAAGGGCGACACTCGTGAACTGCCGGCGATTGATTTCCTGGTGAACGAGGAGGACGAACCACAGGAGCCTCAAGTGGGCCTGGGAGGGCGCGTGCTTACTCCGAGGTCGCCCACGCCACAATTGGAGGAAATTTACATTGAGGATGTTCTCAATCACGCCCAGAGGTCCTCGGGGTTCATTCTTGTGCTGTAACAAAAACTGACTAGATCCCAGGGCTCGTACTCGCGAACTTCCCGACAACTACCCTTTCATTGTGCAACAGACATATATAAGGGAGTTTACCGAGAAATGGGAGACGCCCTCGCTCATACTTTTCGACAAATCATACGACATTCTGAAGAAAGAACTGAGCGATCTAGTCCATGAGCATTTTGGGAAAATGGGAAGGGGCGGCGCACTTCACAGCGTGCTGTATGTGCATCCCGCACTATTTGACACCTCTACGCTGACACCATCGTTACCCCAGAATGATAGTGAACGAGCACCTCGACAGCGCCGCAAAGCAAGCAAAGGAAAAAATCACTTGGCTCTTGGAACTCGAGAAGGCACCAACGACTTTGAACGTGCACTATTACTCTGACTACAAGACCAAATTCCTCGGATATTACAAAGGTTGCAGAGATCACGGAGAGCTAACCACAAAACTGCAGAATTATCGGGCGCCCACCACCATTCACCCAAACCCAATCCACGGGCAAGCATTCCAGCAAGCCGTCCACAAGGCTCTCGCTGGGCTGACCGAGGCCGGTCTTTCCGTGCAGGCCGGTGATCTTCCAAAGCTTCTGCCCGTGGATCCCATGGAGCCTGCCCTTCTGATCATGGCGGGAGTAAGGGCGTACTTCCAGGGTATGTTTTTGCACGAAAACGTAGATTTAAACTGAAGGAGCCCCTTTGTAGTTGCCTACAAGCGCTTCGCTGACATGGTTCCATTGGCCATTGACTATGAAGTAGTCCTCGGTTTGCATAAGGGCATGGAACAGGCGCTTCTTGATGGGTTGAGCTTGACAGGGCCTGATGCATACGCGCGGTGTCAACTGATGGTCCAGGAGCATAGTACTGTGGCCTCGAAGCGCACAGAGTTGCAGAAGAAATTGGACAGACTTCATGCCGCCAGTTTAGAATTACGCAAGCTCTTTGTATAGAATTTCGCATGTCGATAGCGTATCTAGATCGTATCTAGATAATTATGAATGTTTGAATGCTTCTCATGTAACAAGTGTGCGCTTACACAACGCGGTGGTCTGTGCGTGGGAAGTGTACCAGCCAAGGAAGTGTGTGACTTTTCAGTATGAGAGTGACGGTGACCCGAAATCGAATCTGTGGTCCGGCTGTCTACCATACGCTAATCAAGGCCTAGGTCCACTTCGCACAGGATACTCAGATAATGGCCCCCTCGCCGTCGACGGCGTCAGTACCCCTTTCAACGTCGTCCACAACATCAACCATGGCCTTATCAACGGCGCCTGCTACGACTGCGAGCTACTCAACCGGTGATCATATCTACAAGGGTAAACATACAAACAGATCATGGCAACAGCTCCCTCCAGAGCTCATCAGGTACCTCTACGCCACTGCATGGCAATTGCAGCTATTTCTAATTAAACACGCCTGCATAACAGACATATTGCGTCTTTGTACCTCAAGGATGTCGCTACGCACCTATACTGTCCATTCACTTGGGAAGTTAGGGAGGTTTGGCCCTCAAGAATGGTCTATGCGGCTTTATGTCAGGCCATAGAACTCGAGAAGTTGATGAATGTCACCCCTTCTTGGTGTACCGCTCGTGTGTTCACCTCCTTTATCTTATCACTGTGACGCGCTAATTCACTGTGCTAGTCAAATCCCATCTATTTTGGAATCATGCATGCGCACTCCTGGATCCTCATGACATACTTCACCAATATGCAATCGTACGCCCTCAGGCCCCCGCAGATGGGGCTGCCGGGGCTGCAACTATCGCTCCACAGCCTTACCGTTTACCCCCTCACACCCATTTTCGCACTATGACTTACCATTCCTGCATCATCTGCCGCATCAATTCACCTTGTTCGTCCGTTGGCCTCGGAGCCGCAAAGCGAACACATGTAGTCCCAAGGTTGGGCGTGATATCCGTGTGTCGCGAGCATCGCAAAACCGCATTTTGCGGTGTATGCCTACGTGAGGCTCCCGCCGCCGAGTGTGATCCCCAGTTTGATATCCAGAGTAACATGCGTCTCAGCGGTTATAATCAACTATACAGCCATGGAAATTTTAATCTGGCCTTGGGCGGCTATAACCCATATGCAACTACCCTCAATCCTGCCTTGATGGTATTGTGTTCTGAAAACGAAGATGATGAAACCTGGCCTGGCGTTGATGCAACGTGTAGGTCATGTCGTTCAGAGGGGCTTTGGAACCGCATCAAATCAAGTGCTCGTGACCGCGAGGCGATTGGTGGTCCACGTTTCGTTCAATCCTCGTCCTCGTCACGCTCCTCACCCGCAAGCCCGCGACAACTCGCATTAGCACGTGTTCCACCCTGGAAATATGCATCAGCAGATTGGGAGACGCGTCAAACAGTCGATGCGTTCATCGAACTGGGCGAAGGCTCAATTACAGAGGTCCTGAACGTTGCCCGCGAAAAGCTGTGGCTACGGTCATACACGAAAATGCCGGAGCTGATGGAGCAAGCTGTCGCTGCTACCCGTTGGGCCAGCGAAGGCATGGGGACTGACTTCTCGCAAAATTCTTACCATCATCGTGAACCGGAGAGTGTAGCAGCGCCGCCGCAAGATCATACACGCACTACAGAAGGGGGGGACTCGTATAGCCCCGTCAACAGCCTGTCTCCTTCACGTCGTTCGCGCTCACCGTCTCCGCGCTCAGCGTACTCCTCAGATTATGAGGGCTCGGAGGATGAAGATGATCCCGACTTGCTTTCTATGACTGAAGATGCTGGTGGTGTGCGCGACCTGGCCATTGCTGACTGGGCACGGACACGAATTCTTGACGGACACTGGTGTAGTCCTGCCGATCAGTGGTATGGTTACGCTCGACCAACTGGTGGAGGTGTCAGAGATCCTGGCGAGGAACCTGACTACGAGTCGGAAACTGACGACGACGAGCCTCTTGAGGGTGGACAGTCTCGCCGCCGCATCAGAGTTCCTGCTACACATCCTTGTCCGTGGACACTCTCCAGGCCGTCATCCCCGTCATCACTTCCTTCACCAACCGACGACTCGCATCCACGCCTCTCGACTATTCGTTCTCAAGCCCCACCTTCGTTCGGACTTTGTGAGCAGGCTTTCCGTGCCTTTTCAAAACAGCTGCGCCAGATCCTATTGCCTGGGATGAACAATATTGTCCGACGGCTCGTTATTGAGTCTGCGAATGGGATAGGAGGCGCTTGGGTAGACCCTGCTGTGCGCGCATCGAAGATGAACCTTGAAGATGTGCTTGCTGAGTTGCGCACGCCTGGAGTATGGTTTGATGGCGTTGATTGGGCAGCCGGCGGCTTGGACATCGGCGGCAAGCGCGAGGACGATTCTTTGAGCAGCACCAGTACGTCGACGAGAAGCGATGGATCGCACACGACGAGCCCTGTTCTTTCTACGACAACGCTGCACACCACGCCGTCGCCTCCACCATCACATCCTGAGGAGAAAGAGCATGAGCCTGCAACGATAACACCAACAGCAAGACCGAAACCACCCCAAGTCGTTATCCCCATTCCTGTGTCACCGGTGCTAGAATCACCCAAGCTTTTACATCCTATCCCTTACGTACCGGTTACACTGGCCCATATGGCACAGTACAGTCTCGAAGCGTTCAAACAGGTGAGTTTCATTCTGTGCCACAATGCTACCTCGTCCGAACCAACCACATTAGGTATGGCGCGAGGCATGTGCACCACTGTATCACTGCCGATGCTCTGTCTGCGAGCGTGCTATGATCAAGGCAAATGTTGCCGCTGGTAACCCTGTCACCCCTCAGGTGCGGCCTGCGCCCAAAAATGAACCCCAAGCCCGGGTACCACAGCCTCCACCACAGCAACCGCCAGAATATGAGAATCTAAGTGAAATAGTTCTAGAAGAGGTACGTGTTCCAAGAAACAAGGTGGTGAAGGAAGAAGAGGAAGAGGAGCTAGAAGGAGAGGAAGAACTGTATGAGGACGAGGAGGAAGAGAGTGAAGAGGAGCAGTATGAGCTCACGAACACACGTTCCCAGACGCACACTGTCACACCCCGGAAACGCTCTTCTGGAGACCTCGAGGCAGAGAACGCTGTTGCTGGTGATCCTATCGAGGTCCCTCGTACCTCGACTCCGCCGAAGCGTCCCCGGACAGACTCGGATCGTCCTGTTGACGACCGAGCGCGGCGTGGAGAGTCTGTAGCGCCAATCGCTTCGCCTCGCCAACGAAAACGCTCGTCAGAAGAGCTGGACGTGGGCAATGACTCTCCGTCCCGGGGTGATTCCCTACAAAAGCGACTGCGCGTTGAGGAGTCCTCGCCGGGCTCCCACTCAGCGCCTCGCACACTCAGCGTCTCACCTCCTGTGGTGGATCGCGCAGATGGGTATAGCAGGAAGGGCTTTGTTGACGCTGGGGATGGCGATTTTAGCCGTCTGCGAACGGGCCTGGTCAATGGTGGCGAGCTAGACGGATTGTACGTGTTCGAGGAGCCATAGGTTAATTTAAAAAGTGGAATTGTGTTCAGCATTAGCATGCTTTCAACTCTTGTATTTTGCATTCTGTACAACTATACCATATCTCCTTGGTTTTTCTACAGCGACAATGACGACGACTAACTCTGTTTATGTAACTGAATGGTTATAGATTTGGGGACAGGTTAACAGCAAAATAAAAATCCATCGTGCCCGCTGGCTGGATTGAACAACCGACCTCATCATTACGAGTGACGCGCTCTACCACTGAGCTAAGCGGGCAACGAGGAAGGCAAGCTATCAATCCTACAAAATACCAATGATACCTGGGACCTCATATTCATTATCATCGACCCCATCACTCTTCACCAACCATGGCAGAGACGAGCCCAAAAATCAAGATTGTGCGTGCACGAGCTATAACTCGGACCCTCCCACGATAACCTGAAACTCTCCCAGATGGCGGGTGCTGCGCCAGACCTATCTGCGGCTACATTCCAAATTTTCGACGAGTCGCATACGATTGGAAATGCTCTGCGGTGGATGATCATGAAAAAGTATGTTGTGTTCTTTGTTTGACGAACGTTGAGTTGATGATGGTATTGGAAGCCCGAAGGTGGAGTTTTGCGGATATAGGTTAGTGAATGGTATCGGCTTGTTGTCTGCGGTCTGCGATTTGCTCTATTCTTCTGGTGTTGCTTGGTCCAACTGGTCGATGCCTTCCGGACCTGGTCATCGCGAAGAGACACTGAGATGCGCTAGCATGACATCACTTGCTTCATGTATGACAGATATGTTTCGATTTACTGATCTGCTGACGCTTACAGCGTGCCCCATCCTTCCGAAAACCTCATTCAGCTGCGAGTACAGATGTATGGTATGTAATATTCGTTTGTTCACTTTCCCCCTGAGGAGTCTGATCCGACTTTTTTTTCAGATGGGCTCTCGTCCTTGAATGCGCTCCTTGAAGCACTGACGAATCTTGATGCTGTATGTGAAACCGTCGAAAACAAGTATCACGCAAGTCTTGCTACGAATGACTATGAGCGGTGGGAGGAGAGGAGCTAGGCAGTGCTGGTGTGCTGGTGTGTGCAAGCCACTTTCACGACGAGTGCACTACGGTCGTTTGTCTATTGTGCACGCGATAATGTGGACTATTCCCTTCTGGAGTTTGGCGCAATATCACATATGCATCGTCCTGTACGTAACGATTTGTCTTGCGAACTTGTTTATCAAGTGGGTATCATTGATCAGCGCTCAACTGGGACGTTGACTTTGGCGATACATCCTGTGGTAGTAATGGCAGTGTTGAGTGCATCGTGTGTGCTATCCGAAGTGATTACTGACTGCGGTGTCAAACCCAGTGCCCGCAGCCGAATAACAATGCATGACAGGCCAGGCCTATAATTTAATTAGCATGCTTTATAAATCCAAATGATTGTGGTTCTTTGTATACGTATTGCGTGTTCCCCTTACCGCCAGTTGATGTACTGTTGGTATTCATGATCCTGACGGACAAACTTTCTGCAGAGGCAGAGCCTGAGATTGATGTACCTCCTCCTGCTTATGACACATTGTCGATCCGCAGGGGCGCTCCATCGATACCCGCCATCTCCATCGCCTTCGCTCACGACAATGAGGCAGCTTCCACTGGCAGGACTAGTACTGTTGTAACGGATGTGCATGAATTTGAGCCTCCTTCTCGGGGTCGGCTGTGGGCACGTACGTTGCCCAGGAGCAGGAGCAATATTGACTTTACAACACAAGTTACACAACCTCAAAACGATGCAGTGATCCCAATACTGGCCGCAGTGGACGTGGACAAATCACTCCCAGAGCGCCCACAGCTTGATTCCCGCAAAACCGTTCCCGCAGAGTCTGCGTCCTCCTGCCAGAAGCGCAAGCATGCCAAGGCGTGTAAAGTAAAATCCGGCCCAAGCTCATGGCTTTCTCTCCTCCCATTTACATCCTCCAAAGCTACGAAACACGTCCATCAGTCTGTGCTTATGCTTATCCACGATCTCGTCGTTCCCCCGTCAACCAACTCCCTCAACCTGAATCCCAAATCTCCGCAACTGACCCTCCCAGATCCACACGAAATCCTAGCCTCCTGCGCTCAATCCTGCTCTGCCAAGAACCTGTCATTGTCTACGCTTCTTCAAGAGCCAACTGTAGCAGGTCACACTGCCATCTATTGGGCTATCGTCCACTATCGCCCGTCGCTCCTTGATGCTTTGCTCAGACACTCCTCCCCTTTAACGCCTGCAACGCAAAGTGAGATGAGGAAGGCATGTTTGGTGGCAAGTAATCAGGCATTGTTCCAAAACCTCAGACTCAGTGCGGGGTTATGCGCAAGTGGGTTACGGAGTGGTGAGTTTTGAGTTGAGAAACTGAATTGGAGCTCATGCTTTTGACTCATTAGCTGCTGATAGTCTCCTTCTTGGTCAGCGCCCACCAGATGACGTGCGTATCGAAGAGGGCCCCAATGGTGCTTTCGCTGCAACACTGGATATCGCGATGTGGCAGAAACGTATACGTGCGGTTGGGAGCGTGAGCGTGGAATTTATTGCCTCTGGTGAATATCTTATGCTCCTTCTTTAACCCTCATTCCTGCTTTGATTCTTCCTCAGTTCCTTTACCAATGGGGAAATCCAACTAACGTTCTTTGCTTCTCAGGCCGTATATTCGCACTAACCTTCTTCACCACCGATCGTCCCCAACCCAACACCAAGTCCACCAAAGCCAAAAGAGCGGTAGGGCCATTGCACGTCTCACTCTCCCTCCTCGAGCACAGCCTACCAACCTACGTGGATGCAGCAGTAGTCATCGATCGGCCTCCTCCCCTTCCTTCTCCAGGGCCTTCTTCACGTTCACCAAACAAGGAAAATTCCTACTCGCCAAAAGAGCACATCTACAGGGCCAGTTTTTCAGGCAGAGAAAAAAGCTCTGACTTTGAGAACGGAGCGGGGTTTGGGGGTTGTGAAGCGAAGAAATGGGACTTCAACTATGATGGACAAGCGCACGCGCGCCTCCCTTCTCCTCCTTCGCCCAGTTCCCCGAGCTCTCCTGGCCCTGCAACGTTCTCAGGTGCATACACACCTACACAGAAACATGTACAGAAACAGATGTTACTTCCACCTCCCTCGCACCCCCACCGCAAATTAATCCAGACTTGTTCATCTCCCTCGCTCAAGCAATTGTCCTCGTCCCGTTCCTCGCATACGTTAACATCTGTATTGGATAGTAAGACTGCAGCACTCATGCCCAAGAAGCAGCTCGTGAAGCTGAAGAATACCTCGTTGGGATCGCGTGCCAGTGGGCGTGCTCCGGTGGTGCTCCGTTTTAGTGCGGGCGAGTCTATGCTTGCTTGTCGTACGAGGAATGGAGGTGAGGTTCTTTCAATACTGTTCTATTTTTCTGCAATGAAGCAAGAAGCTTTTGTTGATGAATATTCATAAATTCTGGCTGTATATTCATCATACATAGAGCAACCTGACCAGTGACGTCTCTAGCAGCAGATCCACACGTCCTACGTCATCCTACCGCCAAACCCGATACCTGGTCCGAACATGGCACGTTGTATGTCTCCGCGATCGTAGTGCCACTCGGCGAACAAGATGGAGGCGGGCTGATGTTTGAGTGAGTTTTTCCACATGCCATCTCATAATATGCAACGACGATCGGGGAGTTGAAGTGATAGACGCTAACGTCCGTTCGCAGCACATCCCCGCATATCGCGCCTGATGGTAGTTTACGAGCACGGCTAGAGGCGAGGTTGGTGAAAACTGAGGAAGGAGGGAAGGAGTGTATTATTTGTTAGTTTGATGCAGGGCGATAGGCTTTCTTGGTGTGGTATTGCCGTATTGTGATTTGGTGGATCTTGTATAGGACTGTAATTTGATACAACTGTAGCTCAGGATACGTAGCACCAGCACTTGAAGAGCAAAAAAGCCTGTATGAACGAAATAGATGAATGAAAGGGCCTGGGCATCTCCGCCCATACTAGGCACGAGATGTGCGCATAGTCGATTGTCTCGCGTTTCAATATTAATACTTCGAAGATCGCACTGTACCGCATGTCGCCGAAATCAAGAATAGTTCTCGGAGGTCACAGGACCATCAATGGAGCCAAATACTCTGTTGTTCCACAGAAATTTGTTGTCGCATCCTTGCGGACTCACTACCTCCAGGCTAAAACTCACTGTGAGAGGGTACCAGGCGCAGTCATTGCGGCTACACGACAAAGCGGGAAATGATTAATGATTAGTGAGTCTCAAACAAACTAAACACCTATGTGAACGAATACGATCTGCTGTTCAAACGGAATCTGCTTGCGCAACTTCTTCACAGCCTTGTGCAATGCCCTCGCAGCACGCTTGCAGTCCAATCTCCCTGAATCGTCAACCAAGTTGTCGTAAAAATGAGAGACGATCTGGCCTGCAACATCGTCGTCTATAGACCACATAGAACCTATCACGCTACGAAATCCGGAGAATTGCATGGCTGCAGCGAGATGAATCGCCTCATCCGGACTCCACTTATCACCCACAGTAGTGTGGCAAGCCGACAAGAATGCGAACTCCGGATCCTGCAAGCGAGTTCGTATGATGTCCTTGATCATTAAAGACCCGTCGTACATGGCGAAGGAAGACTCAAACGGTTCTTCTTGATTCGGCATACCATGACAGGCCAAGTGAAGCCACTGTTTTTGGCTTAATGTGTCGAATGCTCCCTGGACTGTTGCATCACTGCCTGCAAGCGATGTAAAGGACAAAAAGGGTGCGACACGCTGAGCAACGATATCTAACTCAGCAGCGACACACCGAAGTTCCTTTGCTCTGTCCGGGCTCGCTTGACCGATGGCAACAAAATGCTGAGAAGAAGCATCTCGAGAACCCTGCCGTCTTGCGCGAATGAGGGTGGCCAAAGTTGGGGTGTAAGAGGAGACGTAAAAGTGAGAGAAATTATGACTATTCGGCTCGTAAGGCCCAGCTGCATGGAGAGGAAGCAGGGTGAACTCAGCGGTAGGACACCACCAAATGCGTGAGCCACGGGGGACGAACTTCCTGAGCACTTCAAGTATGGAGGCAACTACACGCCTCCAGAGCGTGCGTAAAACACCGACGATCTTGTATGATTCGGTTTTATGATCAGAAGTACCAGCATGCGATGTGAGGGACTGAAATGTAGAGGTCAACTCAGAGACCTCAGCTTGCGTGATATCGAGTGACACGTGTGCAGGATCTTGGGAGATCAGGACAATCAAGGCGTCGCAGCTGTACCGGCTTGCGTTGACAATAATGACTGGGCCGTCTTCTCCTGCCTTCTGCAGGTCAGAGAACAGCGGAGGCAGCAGAAACCGGGAAAAGTCGGGTAACCTGCGGATACGGGAGATGACACCATCCCATTGAATTATGAGTTGCCGGATTTGCGAGGACCGGTCTTCAAGAGATACATCTAGTGCGTCTAACGCTTTACGAATGCGAAAGCTGAGTTGCTTAAATTCTTCTGCCAAGGCTTCACCAGTGCCGCCTGATGCAGAAAGTTCATCTAGCGGTGTACGGAAGCGGGCCAACTGGGTCCAGAATACTGCACGACCTCGTTCCACCAGTTCCACAGCAGTGGTTAGAGCACCATGGCGAACACTACATGAGAAAGCATCCATTGCAATGGAAGAAGTTGCTTCCCTGATCACATCGAAGTGGCGGGAAAAAGAGGACAAAACAGTGACGTGCCGATCAAGGAGCTCCAATGCGGTTTGATAGGCAACCAATGCAGAGTGATGGTTCAGCTGCTCGGCAGAGGCAGCCCATGACTTTGCAGCGTAAAGATCCTTACACGAGACTGCATGAGATATTTCAGGGAGTTGCAGATAAAGCCCAAAGGCCTCTTCCAAGTCAGATGTCATACTCTGTTGTTCGAATCTGACTAGAAGGCTCTTAGCAAGGTTGTTGAGAGACGATGATCGAAGAAAATGGCTTGGGGAAAGGAGCGCGAATGCAGCTCGATAGAGCTCAACTGCCTCATCCAGGTCAGACAGCGCGCCCTGTTGCTTGGATCTGACTCGAAGGCTGTTGGCAAGATTGTTGAGAGACTGATATCGAAGAGAATGGCCAAGTGGACGGATCGCAAGTGCAGCTCGATGGAGCTCAATGGCTTCATTGAGGTCAGGCAGCGCCCCCTGTTGCTCAAATCTGGTATCGAGGCCGATAGCAAGGTTGCTGAGGGAGATGGATCGATCAGGATTGCCAAGGGTACAGAGTGCGAGTGCAGCTCGATGGAGCTCGATGGCCTCATTGAGGTCAGGTAGCGCCCCCTGTTGCTCGAATCTGGCACCAAGACTGTTGGCAAGGTTGTTGAGAGACATGGATCGATCGGGATGGCCAAGGGGACAGAGTGCGAGTGCAACCCGATGGAGCCAAATAGCCTCATCGAGGTCAGGCAGCGCCCCCTGTTGCTTGAATCTGACATTAAGGCTGTTGGCAAGGTTGTTGAGAGATATGGATCGATCAGGATGGCCAAGGGGACAGAGCACGAGTGCAGCTCCATGGAGCTCAATGGCTGCGTCCAGGCCAGATAGCGCTCCCTGTTGCTCGAATCTGGCTAGAAGGCTGTTAGCAAGGTTGTTGAGAGACATGGATCGACCAGAATGGCCAAGGGGACAGAGCGCAAGTGCAGCTCGATTGAGCTCAATGGCCCCATTGAGATCAGGTAGTGCCCCCCGTTGCTCGAATCGAGTATTAAGGCTGTTGCCAAGACGGTTGAGAGACATAGATCGATCAGGATGGCCAAGGGGACAGAGCGCAAGTGCAGCTCGATAGAGGTCAATGGCCTCATCTAGGTTAGGCAGCGCCCCCTGTTGCTCGAATCTGATTCGAAGGCTGATGGCAAGGTGGTAGAGAGACATTGATCGATCAGGATGGTCTTGAGGACAGAGCGCAAGTACAGCTCGATAGAGCTCAATGGTCTCATCTAGGTCAGGCAACGCCCCCCGTTGCTCGAATCTGACATTAAGACTGTCTGCAAGGTTGTTGAGAGATATAGATCGATCAGGATGGCCAAGGGGACAGAGCGCGAGTGCAGCTCGATGGAGATCAATGGCCTCATCGAGGTCAGGCAGCACGTCCTGCTGTTCAAATCTGCCATGAAGGCCATCGGTAAGGTTGGTTGTCTAAAGACATGGAAAAGACCGTTCCTCACCGCTCCATATTGTCTGCCATGTATTATAGTGAAATATATAAAGTTAGATGAGGACAGCACAAAACGTAGGGGGCATGAGTAACACCGCAGGGTAAACAAAACGTAATTGCCAATATCTCAGCTTTCACTGTTGAGTATCAGTACAAAATCAAGGATACCCAGGGCAAATAGTACGCACAGAGCGATCAGAAATTCAAGCAGTCACCTCCGAGCGAAACGATACGATGAGTCCTAAGTCCTAAAGGGACTCGAGGGATAGCTGTCTTCCGGGCCGTCTTACAAGATCTGACTACGGCGACAAAATACCTAGATGCAAAGGCGTGAGTATTCTGTAAGGCTGAGTCAGAGTTCGATGGGGAATGCAAATGATGAAGAGAGTTGTGAAATGACGCTGAGGAAGAGAGACGATGAACTTTTCGTGCGAGGCAGAAAACGTTGGAGTCTTGTAGACTTCGATAGAAAACATATGGTAATTTTGATGATCTAGTACATATATACGGATGTGAGTGGCAATTGCAGTTTCGTTTTTGTTTGTGTTGTTGGTTTTGCGTGCGGGTGAAAAGTGCAAGCGAGTGGCATTTAAGGGTGACGGAAATGTGAAAGGAGTGGCGGAGACATCGTCAAAGCATAGCTAGTAGGTACAAAGAGAGAAGCGAGAGGTGGTGGTAATAACAGTTGTTATTCACTTGAGGGAGGCTGCGCGCGCGCCGCGCCGGTAGACACCTTGTTCACCAATCTTGGTATTAGGCCTTTAGGCTTCGTCCATGATGCATGATGCATGAAATTTGAAAGCCTGGTACTATGGAAAGTTGATTGTGATGGACTCCAGCTGGAGTTATATGTCTCTATGTACTTTAAAAGTAGGACTCATTCGGCTCTTGCTTAGTCGGAGTTTGAATATCTGTTACCGGTGACGATGAAGTCGAGGTCGGAGTTAGTTTTGTCAGACAGGAGTTTGACAATGGAATTTGAAGCTGCACAAAGCGGTGATCACCGCGTCAACCCTCCAACAAATGCCTCTACAATCATTCCAAAGCCTTTATGGAGCGCGATGTCTAGTATGCAGGTGTGACCAGGTGTTGTTTGCTGATATCCCTCTCGATTGCTCTTGTTCGGCTTGGTACAGCCAAGCAAGACGAACAGAGCGATTCTGGGCGTACCAAACGGTCCAAACTAAAACCGTATCGATGTATTCCTTCCGCCCCTGCAACGCAATGTTCAGATGTACGGTTACTACATATCTGAGAAATGGCTTTATGAGAAAGCTCGTTCTTTCTTCGCCAAGCTATGATATCCCAACCTTCCCGAAATCAAGGTTATGACCAAGGCCAGAACAAACCCCAGCTACAGCTTCAGAAAGACCTTCCACATTCACTCGCTGTCAACGGGTTATGCGATCCTACCTCTCGGACAGATCGTTCCAGCGGAATGCATAGTCAATGATTTCGTTCACATGTTGTACATCTTCAACGACCTGCCGGACAGTTATCATCAGCGCCCTACTCAGAAACAGGTTGATGAACTCACTAGGTTCGTGGGCAGAGAGTCGCAGTGGTGGGTAGACGCTTTGCCAGCAAGGTTCTACAGATGAATTATGGTGAGGCTGGACTAGGGGTCACGCTCGATGTAGCATGGATCGTCCAAGTATGCAATGGACATGTGGGTACTGGGTTTGTCGCATAAACAACAGAATTTCGGCTCCTGAACGGCTCGGTCACAGTTCCGTCAATAGAGATAAATACCCTGCTGTTCCACAGAAATTTGTTGTCGCATCCTTGCGGACTGACTATTTGGAGGCTAAAACTCGCTGCGCTAGGGGTAGGAGACGCAGTCATTGCGACTACACGACATGGGAACTGTCTTGAGATGCCAAAGCGAAACACTCAGATGAGTCAAGTTAGCCCCCTCGTTCTTCGAAATCTGCGCCTCAGTCTCATTGTAGCATTCAGCACGGAGTCCCGGCGGGTCTGCGTGCCACCCGAGTTCCTTAAGAAGAGGCCGTCCGGCTCAGGTTGTTGAAGTTCATTCTCTGAGCAGGACCTCTTCAACTTTTGCGAGGATTCTTGTGGACCGGCGGGGGCTACCTTCCAACGAGAACGGATGAATCTGTGGGGTGGCTTGCGAGGGTGCTGTTGTAGCTCTTAAGGACCTAGGGAGAGGCAGGTCTCATAGGTTTTCGTCCTATAACGAAACCGGGTTTAACAGTAAGCTAACCTATACTCCGGGAAAGAATGTTATCGTCTCCACCACCGAAAACACATCGTTCAAACTTCAAACGAGGCGGACATGGCCGATACAATGAATGTCGCTGATGGACATACTATTTGTGTTCTTCTCATAGACTAGGATCACGAGGCAGGACCATAGAAGTACCGATAGTGAGAAATGCGAGCGCCATGAAAAAGTAGTATGCCAGCCACGCATCACGACCTTCCTGCATCGAATAAGAAAAGACCATTGCACATGCTGGTGCAATGATCCTCGCTACCCCGTTAACGAACTGGACAATGCCATTGGTTACTCCAATGGAGGCGCGATTAGGAGCAGCTGCTCTAATAAACAATCCTATGCTTGCTAAGGATGCATATCAGCCAAACAGAACGCATGAAATGCTGGGTTGGCATACGGATGCACATATCCAAGATAATTATTAGCGCACGTTGAACGCCAATGGCCAACCACACGGCGAAGTTCATTCCATAGGCTCGAGCCAGAACATTGATCACGGGGAATAAAAATATAACAGGTATACCGGAGCCGAGACCAACCATATAAATGGCGCGTGCACCAAAGCGATCATGCAAGCGAGCATATAAAAGGAGCTGGAATATGCCATCGGCGAAACCTGCTGTTGCAAGTATAACGCCAATGCGGGGAGGGTCGAGGGAAACACCACCGAATTCAATCGGCGTCGCATAGAAAAGTGGCTGGAGCTTGTCAATTGCGATAATAAAAAAGGTTACGGCGCCAGAATTTGCTGCTATGGTCAGGACCTTTGGAGTTAGCGCAGCGCTGAGTGAAAGCGACTTTGATGGGTCCTCTTCAGAGTTTTCCTCCCCGGAACTGATCAAGGCATTACTTGATAGTGCAGAACGCTTTGCATATGAGTGTTGCAAAAACCATTGTTTGATCATCTCCCAAAGCGGTGCCCTGGTCGAAACGCTCTTGTTACTGCAGTCAGCGCGTTCCAGATATGATTTTCAAAATCATTCTCACCTCTTTGAGACAGAAATACATGACTACACAAACAAAAGAAGCACATAGAGCTGGAACAGCGCATGGCAAAAGGTATGGGTAGGTTTTCAGGAGTTCAGATTGTCCAAAGATTTCAGGGAATCTGTCTGCTGGTCGAGAGAGCGATCCACCAGTGAGTGACCTAGGATATTATAAATCTTACTTCAAGAACAAGCGGAAATACTCAATGCACCTACCCAACGATGCCGGCTAACATTAATGGGAGTGGGATGTATCCGTATGCCTTCGGCAAATTGGTTGCGTCGGTCATGTCCATCATCATACTTTTGATGACACCATTTTCCCCATTGAATGCCCCACAGATAACACGACTGATCAGAACATCAGTAATTGATTATTAATCGACAGTCATAATGACTATGTATCTGAGATGCGAACCTGACCAGCAGACCGAGAAAGGTTCTTGATAGCCCAAATGACAACATTGTAGTCGCTATCGCGAATGAAGCGGTGAGTATTACAGGCTTCCGCCCAATGTGATCAGACAGTCGGCTCCAGTAGAGAACAGCCAGCGTTTGAGGGACATGGTACGATAAGTGCTCGAGATGACATCAGGAAGTGATAGAGGACACCGAAGGATGAAAACATACTCACCAGGAAGCTGACGTAGTATCCAACCTGTTGTTCGACTCCATTCGTCACACCAATGTCTCTGATTAGCTTGACAAAATCCCGTTTGGCCGATCTTCGACTCCAAGAAGAAGACAGCGTGAACTCACTTGTGGGGTGAATGGGGCAAGGGTCTTAAAGACAAGCGGGTGTGAAAAATGCAAGACCAATATGATCCAAAACTGATCCCAGGGCAGAGGTGTCTTGGGTGCCATCGGCTGCTCTGGCTGTTGCAGAAGTGGAGTCTCTTCATTATCCTGACGTGGTATCATGGTTGTGAGGGAAAACAACCCGGATGCAAGATGGTAGATTCATTATATGTGATCTCAAACTATTCCAATGAGGCGATCGCTGACCGGCCCGTTGGCGGAACATGTTCTTTCCGATCGACTAATACGTGGCAAGTACTGTATCTGAGTAGGTACATACCCCAGCTACTCCACAATGTGTACGACCAGTGTCTGGCACTGGCACTACTAGTACCAGTGGATTTTGGAGGGCGTATATACTATAATTGAAAGCAGATAAATCAGTAAAAAAAATCGCAAATCATTAAGTGATTTACACGCACGATCTCAGGCTCTAGAGAATTGTAAACCAGATCAGTACCAACAAAACACGTTACAGTAGCAGATATCAGTGATCATGAGGCATGCCGCACGCAGCACTTTGTTTGCTTTGCGGTAACTGCCGCGATTTGCACTGTAATAACCGGAACTTGCCGGATATCATCTTCACTCAACCAGGTCTGCCCATGGCCAGGAGACTATGCAAGTTGGTGCCGGGCGGCGCTGTCCTTACATATTCGAGATAGCAATTCCCAGCGTCATACGTTTTCACACATGGAATATAACTAATCCAAAACGCGTTGATCGACTTCCCTAACTGTCAGTCTGTGGTGAACTGAGGGCGTCTCTGAAATGGCCGGTCTGGGTACAAGTCTAAGGAGACTTCAGGTCTGCGGTCTTGGTACAGGTGGCGATGCTCTGACGGAGTTTGAAGATACCGGTGCCCCCCGAGCATGGCTAGCGCTGACCCGCCTATCCCGCCTGTCACATCCCGCCTCCACACGCCGCCGCCGCCAGACGCTGGCCCAAAGCCGGAGAGGCCACCGTTGAGGAGGAACATATTCAGGTTGTACGGCCACAAGTGAGGGATCAGTAAGTATACCTTAGTTCAACTTAGAATTAGTTACACATCAATGTTCTTCACCGCAATGTTAAGATATCAATCAATATGATATACATTGCCAAAGATAACTACAACAGTGACTAGTCGTCCACCTGCCTCACAAGTGGCCATGACTCGTGTGTAAGGTATTGTTGTCGCAACAACACATTGCATACGAGTCATGGTCACAGCGCAAGGTGCACAGACGAGAGCAGAAAGAACCCAGGTTCACCCCCACTTGCATTGTCACTTGCTCGAAGGCCGTATCAAGGAGGGTGGCAGCTAAGAATGGATGTAACGACAGGCGGGCAGGGTATTTGAGCAGCGCAGACATGGCTCGAGTGGCATCTAAATGGAGGGTGCCATTGACACCATCTCCAGTGGTGGCGGGCGGGCACAGAAGTAGCATTCCTGACACCAGCTGGCGGGTGGCGGGCAGCGGGCAGCAAAGTGGCGGGATGGTTTATGTCCTTGCTTAGGTGAGCCGCACCTGCTAGTTGATTCAACTCCGCTTGAATTTGCCGAGCTCGCCGAAGGATACCCAGACTTTGTACCTAGACGTCTGCTTAGACTTATACCAAGACCGGCCAGAACTCCGACATTCACGGTGAACTTGAAGTAGCGATTCTCAAGTTTCAACTGCCCTGTGTTTGACGCATGGAAGGCAGCTGGAAGGAGTGTCCAGTGCGTTGTTCCTCCTTCTCTTTCACACAGATTACTATGCTAACATGCTAACGCTAACAATATGAATCTATGGCAGCCATTGTACACTTGCCCTCCTGTTCTCAAAACCGCACAGTAGCATGAATTGCTCTTTTAGGGTTGTATGCACTGGATCCTAGCGCTTATATCCATGCCCCATGTCGGATGCCCTCTATTCTTAAAATGCTCGTAACTGGTCGTGTCGTGTCGACGTCTCCCCGGCTCTGTCCTTGTAGGTCCGTTTTGGCCGGGCCTTGACTTGAAGTTGGATAAAGAAGGTCGGACAGCATCAGCGTGTTCAAATTTCAGAGCGCTTACTCCCCGCGAGGCGCAAAATGGGCAAAAATTTAGGCAAAGGATGATCTTTGGACCTCGAACGGGCAAATTTCTGGCTGAACAACAAAGGGGGCTTTCAGAAGCCTATATCAATAGCCTCGAGGTTAACGCATGGATTTCCTATTTCACTAGAGCTCTAGAAGCTTCATGAATATTGCATTGACGATTGTTTGAAGCTCCGTCTGTATTGTAGTACAAGTCCTCGCCCTCACCTCATGTTCGAACCTCAGTACTCTGTCGTTCCCAATACTGAACATACGTTCTACAATCTCTACCCAAGATGCCCGACGTAACAGTGATCAACGACCTGAATGAAGACATCCACGTCGCTTTCTTCGTAGGTGTCCCTACCAATTGGAAAAATCACCTCAAGCCCGGAGAACGTTGGACAACCCACCTAGCCAGTCTCCCGCTTTATTTTGAAGCGCGCTCTCCAGCTGTAACGGATACTCCCGAGTTCAGCCACGACGAATCCATGAAGATGTTTGCAACAATCGGAGGCGCTTGCGCTGCTGGTACTGCTTCAGTAGTTTCAGCAGGTGCATTGTTTGCCACTGACATGATTGCTGGCATACCCATGGTTTCGGTGCCGCTTATGGCTGCTGCAAGTGCTGGTGAATGTTGAAGTTTTTGTGATGTGATACCATGGTGTTGATGCTGTCCATTGACAGGTGGCACGAAATATGGTACGTGGGGTGAAGGTGGGAGGAAGTGCACCGCGAGAGTGTGGGTGCCGTTGTGGGACCAGCCGCAGTATTCGGTTAGAATGGTTGGTGACAAGTGTGTTTTATGGGATGTCGGTGCCAATAGGGTGGTTTGATAGCTAAGCTGTATGTCCGACTCGACAACATGTTTCATCTCTCTGTACATATCAGTAGCTACCCCCTGAAATGTGTTCGTATGTATGCAGCTCCCATTATGGATTCTCTCCAATGCGTCGAGCGTACTGTAACATAGCACCGACTTCTCCGTGACAGAATTGGTGACAAGTTTGAGATGCCAGAAGTGAGAATTTCGGCTGCATCCGGTGTGCAGTGGGATGAAAGGGTGACTCGGATGTTACAGTAAGCTATATGCATGCGTTCGAAGGAGTGACATGGTGATGTGCTGGAGTAGCTGCTCGATATGAAAAACAACGATATCCATGCGGTCATGCGGGATATATAATCAGACTCGAGGGCTGGGAAGTACCAACTGCTCGATTGGATGTGATGTGATACATTCTGGAAGTTTAAAGACAAGAGTTAGATGCATATATGCACTGCAAAGGCGCTGGGGGGGGTACAGTGTTGAGGATGGCTGGCATGACAATAGAGTCTTGCTGCAACATCGATGGAGGTGTGGAGGCCCCGTGTCCTGGGCGTCTGTGGAAACGAGGCAGTTGACTGAAGCAGTATAAAACGCACAACATACGCACCTCTGCAACTTAGAGAAAGACTCCCACCTCCAAAGTCCACCTCGGTCCTCGACCGTGCCCCTTCAGTAAAATGACGAAGCTCATTCCAATGACTACACTCCTGCGAGAGTTCAAAGGTCATGAAGAACGTGTAATGGCAATGACAGTTTTCCCCGATGAACGACGGATGATTACGGGCTCATGGGATAAGACACTTCGTCTGTGGGACTTGAAGACAGGTGCTATATTGAAGAAGATGGAGGGCCATAGCGATTTGGTGTGGGGCTTGTCGGTATCACGAGATGGGCAATTGATAGCAAGCAGTGATACTGGCGGAGAAGTCATCGTCTGGAACGGAGAAACTGGAGAATCGCTCACTCGACTCACCAAGGCCCACTCTTATATCACCTCACTGGATTTTTCTCCCGATGGGACAGTGCTGGTCACTGGTTCAAGGGATGGAAAGACGAAACTATGGGACACCAAAACTTGGGAGCTGCAAGGAGATCCAATTGACTGTGGTTTGGTTTTCTGCGTACGGTATTCAACCTTTGGAGAACTTCTTGCCATCGCAACATCCAGCAATATCGAAATTTATAATCCAGGCACGAGGAAACGCGTCGCATCCTTCAAGGCTCACACATCGCGCAACTACTCACTCGCGTGGACACCCGATGGCACACGCCTTCTCACAGGCGGCGATAAGCGTGATCCTACCATACGTGAATGGGATGCATTGACCTGGCAGCAGGTCGGTGATCCTTGGATGGGCCATACTAGCTATATCAATGCCATTGCAGTTAATCCTGCTGGTACACTCGTCGCCTCCGCCTCTAGTGACAACCACGTCCGTCTCTGGCAGCTCTCAGATCGACGAACCATTGCCATCTTCGAGCACTCATTTTCAACGATATCCGTCACTTTTTCTGTGGACGACAACCACATCCTAAGCGGAGGCTCTGATGGGATAATCTCGGAGTGGGCATATGGTATTCATCCAAAGGCATGTTTCTGTCCTTGACTCATATACCACAAATCGAGCATGTCTCGTGCAGATCCTAGCCGTCACAACAGCCCGCATTGCATGCAGAGATGGAGACTTATCTACCACTGAAGAATTACTCACACAAGATATCAGCACCGATGCGAACAACCATACTTCCTACGCCCATCGCTCTTTCGTTATGGCCCGAAAACACGACTGGGACCACGCTCTTCAGGATGCAATCAAGGTGAGTTGTATGCACTGGTCATGCCCCCCTTACAAAAGGCTAACTTGATTTTTGACATAGTCCATCAGCATCCAGCCCTCGTTGGTAGGCTATATCTCCAAGGGCATCGCCCTCTGCGGAAAAGGCCATGTCCGGGATGCGAGGGCAGCATTTGATGTTGCATCGATGTACACTAACCAAGATTCAGAAACTATTCATTTCCTGCTCTTGATCAAGGTATGTTGCAGTTGCCTCGCATATTCTCCACTTCATCATGTATTTCAGGCCATCGCGCTCTTCAGTGCAGATGAACATGACGAGGCAAACTTGCTCCTCAAAGAACTTGCTGTCGGTTGTCCTAATGCCGATACTCTCGCGTGTCGTGTTGTGCAAGTAAGTATTATCCACGCTTCATCATCAACACTAATCATTTCAAATTCGCGCATTAGGCATATCTACATGTTCAACTCGGAATCAAAGCCTCGGATGGCGCACATCATGATGAAGCCGCCGACCACTTCACTGCCGCTATCAACTCCGGTGCTTTCCCATCGAAATCCATTCATGAAATATACGAGGACTTGGTCGTGGTGCGTTAAGATGATACGTACATAATGCTTTTTATAACCGAGTGTCTTTTACAGCTTTTTGGCTGGAACCTGCAGTCCTTGTGGCAAGAGGCACACCAGAAACGGTGTGATGCACTCCTTCGAGCAGGCAAACTTCAAGATGCCGTGAAATCATACCGGTACATGATGGTTTCGAGTGACGAAAATACCAAGGCTGACTGTCTTGACTGGTCCAATGGCAAGTCTAGAATTCGTAATGTCATGCAGGCTACAATCCTCACCTGCATTTCACTTAGATTTCAAGCAAGAATGCAGCGCACTCTGCGTTGTCAATGTAGATGCTGCCCTTACTGCAAGCGACTATGACAGGGCTATTGATTTATACTCAGCGGCGATCGATCTGGATTCTGCATCCGATTTCGTCTTCGCAAATCGCAGCAAGGCAGAGTTAGGTAAAATGCTATGGGAGGATGCGCTCCTCGACGCGCAAAAGGTGCGATGACATCTACGTTTTCGCAGCCCATGTTGACCTCGGCGATGCATAGGTCACTGAACTCAATCCTTCGTCTCACATTGGATGCCAGCTGACACATACAGCTCTGCGTGGGGCGCGACGTTACAATGAAGCCATCGAGGCCTTCACAATCATGTTGTCCAAGATGGACGATGCTCCCGAAGCGCAGATACGAGGTAAGCCTTGGAACATTCCTGCATCGTCTCGAAATGCCTATCTCGTTGTGCAGATCTGCGTCAGCAGTATGTCTGTCCATCTGAAGTAGAAGACGATATTCAAAGAGCGGTTTGGATTGAACTCGAATATGCTCCCCTTCGTCTGATCAACACCTCTACGGGTCTTGTGTGCGATAGAACGACACAAATAAATGCCTTCAAAATGAGTTTAGAGTACATTGAGCTGATCTCATTTCCAACGAAGGATTCGAACCTCCGAACGGAGCGCATCAAAGACATAGTGGCGACGTACTTCCGCTGCGTCCTGCTGTCACACAGGTGGGAAGAGACGGAGGCGCTGCTGCACGACATCCAGGACAAAGTTGTGTATGAGTTGAATGAACTTGGTGGCATCGTGAAACTGCAGTCATTCTGCAAAATCGCTCGTGATGCGGGGTATTACTGGGCATGGATGGACACATGCTGCATCGACAAGAAGAGCAATACCGAGCTTCAAGAATCGGTCAACTCCATGTTCGTCTGGTACCGCCACTCATCACTTACCATCGTCTACCTATGCGATGTCCTTCCTTCATCCCAGCCCGGTGCATTGGCAAGGAGTGTTTGGAACAAGCGAGGATGGACCTTTCAAGAATTTGTCGCTCCGAAAGTTGTTATCTTTTATCAAAAGGATTGGTCGTTATATCTCGACGATCACACTCCCAACCACAAAGAGTCCCCTGCAATCATGAAGGAGTTGGAGGGTGCGACGGGCATAGATGCACGGGCCCTGATTTCCTTCCGTCCAGGAATGAGCGACGCCCGACAGAGGCTTCAATGGGCATCATCACGCGTCACTACATTGCAAGAAGACATCGCGTACTCATTGTTTGGTATCTTCGGTGTCCACCTACCTGTAATCTATGGCGAGAAGAAGCAGAACGCGCTCGGGCGGCTCCTGCAGGAGATCGTGGCTCGGTCGGGCGACATCACCGTCCTCGACTGGATTGGTCAACCTTCCGAGTTCAATAGCTGTCTTCCAGCCTTTATTACCTCTTACGCCACTCTTCGACGCACCCTTCCACCTTTGTCCGAAGACCAGATTCAGACATCTATATCTTCGCTGCGAAAAAATCCTCTGGCTGTGGAATTGGCTTCCAATCTTTACGACCGACTTGATAACATGAGTGCTGCTCGTTTCGCGAACTGCAGACTGCAGTTGCCTTGCATAGCGTTCTGTGTTACAGAAGTCAATCTGAGCCACGGTGCATCCCAGGAGACTCGATATGAAGTCAAGGCAGACGGGCTTCATGACCTGCTGATCACCACCAAAGAGCCGATTGAGTTTTCGCGGACAAGGCCCCTTCATCAAACGTTTGTGCTTGTCCATCCCTGGGATCGGTCTCTCCTGGAGCCACCAGACTTTGCAGATCTGTTAGACGATACCGAGAGCGAGGGGGATTATTGGACGCCACCACCTTCTCCGTCAGATGACTCACCTAGCTGTTATCGTGTAAAACAGGAGGTGGATGATTTAGAATCGCGAGCATTGCGGTTACTTGTTCGCCTTGGGCAACCTTTTGGCGCATTTTTGCTAGCGCGGCAGCGCGGTGGAGAATACAAGAGGGTTGCGTCCGATCGTGATATCATCGCGCAGGTAAAAGATGCGGCTTCTGTTCAATACCCGATGGACGTCAGGACGATAGAAATACTGTAGATGCATGTTTTCCCCGAAGATTAGTGATCTGAGCGGTTTTCATTGGTGCTTCGTATATGTGATACTAGATACTACATGCGTGTGTTGGACTATAGTTTCCTACCATTGAGATCTATGTGCACCACTTCTCCGTCCGATACCACTAGACTAATGCCCCTTCATGCTCATTGCATCTACCTGCAATGTGCATGGGTGCTCGGGTTCCATGCCAAGCGCTGCAACATATCTGTCGGCATATTCGAGACACTTGGCAAGGTTTGCGCTAACCTTTGCTACAATATCCACCTTGAGAATGTTGCTGACGGCAAGGCGGGGAAATTGCGCACTAACATGCGCTCAGGATATGTTTTGAAAGTGCTTGTGAAAAAAAACATAAGAGAAAGTGACATAGACTGCCCCGTCTGATTATATTATTATCATTTCCATCATAAGATGTAACAGAGATGGAGAGGGCAAAGGGGTGGATGACAAGCTCTTGGCTCAACATATGGTTACATGGACAACATTTGTGACAGGCACTGAAACTGATCCTGTATCAGTATCCTTGAAAGGTTGACAAGCCCATGCTAACATTGGCTCCCAATTCAGAGTACACGGTTCTTCCATTTATCTTTCACGTTGTATAAAGCTTCGGTGATAGTCTGAGGAGCAGCGGATGACTGGAACCCAACCCTGACCAAGGGTTCAGTGGTGAATCGGTATTGCGCATACAGGCAGGTGCTGTCCTCAACTGCGGTGCCCAAGGTCGCGCCTTTCTGCCAATCATAGCCTCGGGTGAAGACCATCTCCTGCACCCGATTATCGACAGTGATGTAATACACGCGGATCTGTCATGATGAAATGAGAATGAGATTACGGGGTATGGAAGGGCTAACTTGACGAAAACTCGTACCTGTTGCAAGTCGTGCCACCCCACGGCTGCGATGGGCGTGTTGATACGGGCAGCGGGCATTGTAGAAGTAGTGAGTTGCCGGAGGTCATAGGTCGTGCTCTTTGGGTCGTTCAACGACATTTCGTAGATATGGTAGTCTTTGCTCTGAAAGTAGACTCGAAATCTCCCGTCCTCGTTCTGCACGCCAGCCATAGTAGTCCCGACGAAGTTGGTAGGCAGAAGGTCTGAAATGCCTGCTGAATTGGACATGATGGCTACAACTCGTGAAGATGGATATAATCAACCATGAATGTGTTACTAACTATGACTCACATTGGTAGAAGGTCGATGACTGTTAAGTACTTAGGTACTTCATTCTGAATGCAAGGTGGCTGTAGATAGAATTTCCATATGTGTACAAAATATTTAATTACCTTGTTTGTTTGCCTGAAAAAGTGTGATCGTGTCCACTGCGCACGCTGGTATGCCGTCTGGAGAACTTCTTGCCATCACAACATGGAGCAATGTCCATCCAGGCACGAGAGAGTGCATCGCATCCTTCAAATTCAAAGCTCACGCTGGAATCCGAAACGACTCACTCGCACGGACGCCCGGTGGCTCACAGGCGGCGATAAGGTCGATCCTAGCATACTAGAAGAGGTGTGCGTTCGCAAAAGAGAGAACTCACATGGTTTCCCAATTGGGTAATCCTTGTAAAACACAGACAAGTCCGAGTCAGTCCTGCCAGTGGTTACACTGGGGGCAGGGACCAATGTGCCTGCTGATCAAATGTTGAACCCAGTGTGATCTCAGACAAACTTGGGTCACTTTTAATTCTGGTGTAAAATAATAATAACAACTTAATTTTTGCACACATTTTCCCTAATTTATATCAGCTTGAGTTCTATTCTCACATTCAAATTGTGTTCAGCATTTGTACACATTTTAACCAGACATAACATTTGCTTTATCATATCTTTTTGTTCCTTTTTTTCCTTGCGACTGCATAATGACCATATTTTTAATAAGTTATGAACTTACACTTTGAATAAATTTAAATTGTCATTATATTGTGTTTGTTCTTTTGTCATTAGAATTAAGCTAAGGGATTTTTGTCTATGAATGCAAGGAAGATAGTATTTTCATTTTGATCACTTTCTAGGCAGTTTTTAATTTATATCACCCCATGTTCTTCCTTTTTCTATACTTTTGCTTGTCTGATATATGATGAAAAACACAAAGTCAGTTGATGGAAAAAAGTTTGACCAAATGTGAAGATAATATATACTTTGTACTGTAAACATAATTGGTAGTAAAATAAAATCAGATTTATTTTTGTCAGTGAGTCAAATTTTGACCAAAGTCAACATTGACAGTTAACAGTCAACAGTTAGCACATAAATTGATTATGGTAGGTTTACCTATTGACTGTTTACTGCCAACTGTTGATGTCGACTTTGGTTAAAATTTGATTCACTGACAAAAATAAGTCTGATTTTATTTTATTAGGTTGATGTCATTAATGTGGATTCAAAGTGTTTGGAATTCAATTTCAATTCAAGTGACATATGATGTTTGAAAAATTGAACATGATTTGTATGGATTTGTTACAGTGCCGCATCATGTGACAGGCATGGCAGGACTGCACCTGGGCTGATTAGTAAACCTTTGCAGCTTGCCATCTCATTTGTGTCTTTTGATCAAAATGGTTTCAGGTTCTGATTGCAAGGTTCAAGAGTCTACTGCAGGAAGCCCTGATTCCAACTCACTGGCAGCAATTATCTTCAATAACTGTCCACTGGCAGTCAATTTTGAAGGATGAACAGCCTACCACCAAAGTCGAGCAGTCAATCTCTAAGGTCCAACAGTCTGTTTCAAATGAGCGGTCTGTCTCTATGGCTAAACAATCTCAAATTTCCAAGGCTGAACAATGACCCACCATGCCCTAACTAAAAGCCCACTGACTTCAATGGTCTTGTAGTCCCTTGTCATATGGACATCATTGGCTGGCTATATCACCCAAGGTATCACCCTCTTGAAAGCAGCACCTCTGATTCAATCATGCGAGGACAGCCTTTGATGCATTCATGTTTACATAGGGAAACATAGATGTTACTGTCTCCCTTTACTTGACCAAGGTAGGTTGATTTTTTTTCCATCTTGCTTACTCTGTGCTTTATTGCATTTCAGGCTATTGTGCTCTTT
This sequence comes from Suillus subluteus, assembly GCA_016647755.1. NCBI lineage: Eukaryota > Fungi > Basidiomycota > Agaricomycetes > Boletales > Suillaceae > Suillus > Suillus subluteus. Next base: position 176,774 of record JABBWI010000114.1, on the reverse strand, counting down.
AATGCTAACAGACATGAAGATGCCATGATGCATATGGATCAGCTGTCTGCTGATCTTTTTGTCAATCCTCTCACTTGTGGTGTTGTGGTGGTGCGTCTCCTGTTTTTAGTCACACTTCTGTTTGTCCACTGAGTGATGGGTCTGCACTTTGTGCATCAGGCAAGTCTGCAACTCCAACTAGGAACCATTGTCTTCAAGATGTGCATCACAATATGGGCAGTGCGGGAGGTATAAGAGGGAAAACTAGAGATATGGAAGGGGTGCTGGAGGCTCATAGGGAGGTGCTGGAGGCCTGTGAGGGAAATCTGGAGTACAAAATATAATTAGATGGCAGGAGGATGGGTCTAGGGATCCACATGGGTAAACCCATGGGTGTCCCAACATCAACCCGTACCCGCACCCACCACGGGTATGTATCCATGGACATAGGTATGGGTACATACCCATAGCAGGTGTACCCATGGGCATGCAAGCACTAACAACACCACCAGTGCCATCCTGGTCACCATCTATTGCCCCCATGCAATCCCAACAGCTGCCAGTGCTTAGCACACACGTCCAGCACACATCAGCAAAAGCTGGTGTGGCTCAAACATATGTGGAAGACATCAGAAAGTGCCAGAAGAGTGGAAGGAGTGGAAGGTGGGATGGGATGGGGAGAACAAGACTGATAAAACAGGGAGAACAAGACTGACAAGATGGGGAGAACAAGACCTATGAGACGGGAAGAACAAAACCGATGAGACAGAGAGAACATGTTGTGGTAGACCAGATATGAGAAAGTCTGAGCAGTCATAACAGTAAGCAAGCAATACACATGATTAGTAATATGGTACACAGATCTATTAGTCAGGACTTATGAAGTACATATGGACCGGCTACATAGAATAAGTGTTAGTTAGTATATAGACGAGATAGCAAGAGACAAACATCTCAATCATTCGAACTGAAATTCATCTTCTAGGTACATACACTTCTAATATAGAGTCATTCAAACTGAGATTTGTCTTCTAGCTCTTATCATAACCTCTTGAGGTTATAAGCCCTACCCCTACCACCATAGATATGACACTCCTCAGTACATTATCACTCTATAACATTCCTCAGCTTGCCAAAGATGGCTCAAACTGGATAACCTATAAGGAAAGGGCCCAAACGGTGATTTGTGCACAAGGTCTGATGTGCTATCTTGATGGCCGTGCAAAGGAACCTGTATCATTCACAGTTGACTCAAAGAATTACTTGACATTTATGGCCCTGAAGCAAGCTTCACAAAGGTCCTGCTCAAGGAATTGGCTGTGTCAGATATCTCTCTAATACTGTCAAAGCCAATTCTTCACTGTGGGGAAAGCATGAGTGACAGAATAAAATGAAAGATGTCTGAACATATGGCAGCTGAAGCTTTCCTCAATCAGATTGAAGTCTGGAGAGTATGGTGGTAGACAAATAAGCAAGCAGCCTACAAATATATCAGACACTTGCAGGCAAAGCAAAGTAGTATTAGCAAACCAGATGCCTCTACAGCTTCTCATAAGGCATCACTCTTACCCCAAGGTTGTGGTAGAGAGTTGGCATGGATATTGGCTGATCATGATATATGGCGAGTCATTTGCCAATTTCATCAAGTAGCAGTGACAGGTTTTCAGCTAGCAGCTCACAGATATGAGATCTCATCCTTCATAATTTGGTCCAGCAAGCAAGGGCAGCCCATAGAGTCAACACTTCCATTTTCATTATAATTTGCCTCCCACCACTCTATACTTCTTGACAATACTCCAAGAGCAGCAGCAATATGCTCGACCTCCCATCCTTCCTCCAAAAGTAGGTACAGCGCTTGTTCTTTTCCATCAGAACTGATCCTCTGGTAGACCATAGTGAGTCCCAGTAAGAATCTTGTGCAATATGATGTACTATCACTGATGCCCTTCTTCAAATGGGTATTGGGCTTCAAAATTCACTGATCATTATATCATGAGCTACACACTGCACAAATAAATTCTGTGATTTTAGTCAGTGTTCTCTAGTGTCTATGGAATACAACTGTGAAGGTCCCATGGAAAACATTGCATAGTTGTGTTCATAATAAATCATTTATTGACATATGTCACACCACTGAGCAGTAATGATTGTAATGCCACACACTGAGCACTTTGCCAAGCAGGAAAAAAAACAGGGGAAAACAATCTTTGTCCTTGTATAAATAATGCTTACCACTGCAATTTCTACATCATCAATGAATGAGGGCAGAACTATGTTATGTTAGAGTTTGGCATTCCACCCTTTGTCATTGTTCAGTGTTCAGATAGTCCCGACTACATATATATACCTACACCATAGACTATCCTCTCTTTGTTGTCTCCCGCCATGTCATAGACACTTCTTACAGCACCGTTCTCCAGCTTCTATAGGTTATGAGCCCTGGCACATACTTATAGCTGCCACATACCTTGAGCTCAAGACTTTGCTCATGACTTGACTCCCTCACGCTTGTTTTCATTTATCTGAACACGTGATGCCCACCGTATTTCAGACAACCTGGGCACCCTTCTGCGACCTCTTTGTTGAGGTTTGCTCACCTTGATATGTGTGTGCATGCACCTGGGCTCTCACGCCCACTTCACCTTGTCCACCATCATCCGTGTCTCACTGCAATTCAACACCAAGCTCACTGCCCAATCACACTGAATCATGATGGTGTTTCTATCTCAATGCATATGCAGAACACTTCGTCTGGTTGGTCATACCATTGTCACACACCATCATCATCATCATCATCATCATCATCATCATCATCATCATCATCACTGCACTGTCCTGCTCTCTCCGAGTTATCACCATACTGCACGCAAGCTTATTCGAGGAGGTGTATCATCAATACTACATCTTCCACAGCCATCATACCAAGATCTTTGTGCATAACTGCTGGAGCTCATGTACTCACAGTCGTTGGAGTGTTCATTGCCTATATGCACACGAAGTACTGCTGGGGGACCATAGCAGGACCATTGTATCACATAAAGACGAACTGGCAACTATGCATAGAGTCCCATTGGAGAAGTTGCCTAGGTGTTGTTCACTTTCCCGCTGTTTCATAGTTTATTCACACCAGTTTTCAACTTCATGCACTTAGTATTATCTTCCTCATGATGTCTTGGTTGAGGGGGTGTGTTAGAGTTTGGCATTCCACCGTTTGTCATCATTTGGTGTTTGGATAGTCCTGACTATGTATATATACCTACATCATAGACTATCCTCTCTTTGTCATCTCCTGCCATATCATAGACACTTCTTACAGTGCCATTCTTCAGCTTCTATATGTTGTCAGTGAAGTTGTTGAAAGAGTGAGATGTTGCAGCGTGATGGTGCAGCATTAATTATAATCTCTGCTCAAAAGCTTTACCTGGAGTAAGACCAACACTGTGGGGAGGCTCACTTTCATTCTATACCAGTATTATATCCTGTCCACTTAATGCACGCACTGTGAATAGCTGGCCTATAATCCACATGCACAAACTCATAGAATCTTTAATTTGAAAGTTCCTTCACTCCAACAAGTTCAGATATCGAGATTCAAAATTCTGCCGAGTGTGCCATTGCGGAGTCATAAAACTCCAGTGTGACATTAGTGGTAGTCAGAGTAAACGATTATGAAGCAATTCTGCGTGTGATTATGAGATGATTCGAAAATTGAAAATCACATGAAAATTGCCATCCACTTTGACAGAATATTTTGATCCTGGAATATCCAGCCCATCCAACTCATCCCACCCATCCAACTCCAAATAAACAAAGCGCAAACAAAGTGTACACAATATAATTGAATGTCGGTGCCTTGAAGCTTCTTTCTTCTTTCTTCTTACCCCGCAACATCCTGCTGACTTACATAAGGTATGTTCTCCACATTACAACCACAGGTAAGATTTTATTGAGTCATTTATCATGGTGGGCTGACCTAGATCAATTTTGCAGCCTATTTTGTACCTTTAAATATATATCTTACGATGTCCAGGTCTCACCATGTCAGACGTACCACCAAACACACCATTTCCTAAGCCAGACTACACTCCATTGTGCTCTAATGGTCACAGCAAACTCCAGTGGAGAATTGTTGCATCCAATGCACATGGCAGATGTGTAAGCATAAACTCATCACCACAATAAAGCACGTACTGCAGCCCAACCAAATGCCATAACTGTATTCTTGGCCATGACAGCAAGTTCATGTTCGAGGATTTCTGCTTGGTGTTTGCGAAGGTGTTCCTCTTCTTGCATGGCATACGCGTTGGTGAAAACGGGCAGCAATTGGAAGGGATATCTCGGATTGGCATAGAAATCACCTTCCTGCACCGGGGCCATGTCACATTGTTTGCCTTTACTCTTGCTGGTAGCAGGAATGATGGTAGTAGGGTGTAGAGAAGCTGCAGACTCAGAAGCGCTGGAGGTGAGTGTAGTAGATGTGGAGTAGGGTGGTACAGATGAGAAAAGTGAGGAGGAGGATGCATTAGATGATGACAGCATTGTTGTACTGGTGCCCAGGAGCGAAGCTTGCATTAAGACCAGATTGATTACAGGTGAAGGAGGCCATGCAGGTGTGAGGGTAGCCTGCACAGGTCCAGGTCCCCACTAACAGAGTGGCCCTTGGTGTCACATCCCCCAATGACCCAACAGTGTTTTCGGCACATTGCATTGGTACATAGAGGATGTACGCGTGTTGATGCACACTGGGACTCAGTACAAGTCACAGGCACTGGTAGCATAGGTGGGGGAGGTGGTGGGATTGCTGGTAGTATCGATGGGTTTGGAGACGACGACAGACTATGAGAACCCCACTGGAAGTGTGAGCACTTGGTGCCATCAGGTCCAATAAATGGACACTGGGGAGTATAAGTGCTGGTTGTCAATGGTTATTGATAGCTATACGTACTGATACCATCCAACAACCTCGGCTGTCCATGCGCAGCAGTGTGAGCTGGGCAAAAATGATCATGATTATTATTGAGAGGTGCGTGGCAGTTGTGGATGGCACAGCATGGGTGCCCAACAGTAACACCATCAGTTACAATGACCAAATATTTTGAAGTGAGCATGCCCAAGTCGTCCCTATGAAAGTGAGTGCACTTATTACAGTAGTGGCGAAGTTCTTCTTGACTGTAGGTTCAGATGCAGTTGTTGTGCTTGCTGATGGCATTTATAAAATGTGCTTTCTGGTCACCGTCTTGAGGAACAGACAATATGGTGTGACACTCAATGCAGTCTTCCATGAGAGCGAGCTGCACAAAACCATGCCAAACATGATCTCCTGTAAGTTTGAAGTTCCATGGAAAGTCAGGAGGGGGTTTCACATTCTGCTTCAGTGCTACATTGTATAGTTGTGCGCAGTTGGACATTGATGTCCTGTGACGCATGAAAAGGCTTCCATCAAAAAAAATAGACAGCTGGACATCATGTACTCACCACAAGACTAGCATCAGTGTGCACCACATCTGCACAACCCCAGTCTCCACACATCAGCAAAACCCTAAATTAAGGTCCCCCCATATACAGCGCTGTACAGCGCTGTATGTCACTGTGTGGCACTGTATATCACTGTATATGGGGGGACCTCGCTGCACATAGGGTTGGGGTTTTGCTGATGCAAACTGATGTCCACCAACCTGCATGACGTCAGGAATGCCAGGGTAGAAGGTACGAGTCTTGTCTTTGACACTATATCCATGGTGGTAATTGGTGTTGCACCCTGTCATAAGTGCCTCAATATGAGGGCGATGATCACATACTAGAATAGAATAGTAAGACATACCTGCGCAGTAAAGGTGGATAGAATACATAGCAATTGGGCCATGGTCCAGTGTGTAGAGAATGACGTGTCGTTGCTCAGCTTTCTTGAGGACAGTAGCCTTTGCATGAATGGGACAACCTTTGGTCAGGCATGTCTGGTGAGGAGGATAAAGCGCTCACAGCACTATTGATTCTCTCAGTGGTTGTCCTTGTACAGAATCATAATATGCACTGATTCCATGTTGTCGCCCATGATTCGCAAACAAGGGGGATGTGTCCTCAACACTGAAAATGTCTCCATCACTGTGCCACACAATATCTTTGAGAGCTTTCCAGTACACATTTACATCATTCTCGCAAGATCACAGCAGGCTGCCAAGAACAGATTAATGGCAGGAGAGATAAAGTTGGGAGCAACATTGGAAGGGTGTGACGCAGTTTGGGTGAGTAAAATGTTGTTCCTAAGTGCTGATGCCAGGGTCATGAACCTGAATATGCTACTGAATGTCAACAATGAGCCAGGAGAGAGTTTGGCCTGCAGTGTCTGTGGTACTGCAAGCACTGGCTGAGTAGCAGCCATGGTCATAGTGTCAGCTGACACGCAGGACCATTTGCACATGCTGTGGATCACGTGGTATGTTATGACCATGAGAGTAAGTGGGGTCGGATGGGTCGGATGGGCCAGATATTCTGGGATCGAGATGTCCTCCACTTTGAACACCCCACAACCAGAACAGATTCTCAACGTGATTCTCGTCGGATTCATAAATTATTATATATGTATGCTAAGTACTACCTCACAGGTTATACATGCAATTACTAGATATCTCTTTCGAACACACCAGTGATGTGGACCGCTATACACACTTAGGATGCCACGACAGACACAAAGGCAAGTGCAAGTACAGAATCTAATTATGTTTGCATTGCAGGTAAAGAAAAAATGAGTGCAAACCTGCTTGCATCGCCAACGGAGGCTCAAAAGCCTGATAGGACATGAATCCAACAGCTCGGATGGTGTTCTTGAGGATGGAGACTCAGTATTAGCATCCTGTTCAGACTCAGACCTTGATACTACCAGCATGTCCGAGTCCATGAGTTCCCTCCCTGGCACTATATCCTCATCTTCTGCCTCCAAGTCAGATGCCAATGAATTTTTGGACGACTCATCAGTATACTTGGATCCATCCAGCTTCAGTATGTACAGTGTCTGGGCTAGACTCAAGCACTGACTTGGACATGGGCTCTGAATCTGCAGTATCTCACCCTGACTCAGGCACTGAGGTTGATAGAGGAGGTATTGTTCTTCCTTCGGTCAAAGTATCTGTCCAACTGACAGTTCCTGAGGTGAGTTATATTTCATCTGTTTTCTGATATCTTTCACACACTCGATGTCAGGGACTTCCTTGTCATCTTTCTCGTTCTCGGCCTTCTCGATAGCCTCCGCAGTATCTCCGACTTCAACTTTGGTACCCACTTGCTGCGCTTTTTTGACTTTTTTGACGGGCGCTTTTTTACGAGCTTTCGGCGAAGATTGGATGCCTTTTCCTTTGGGTGCCATGCTGCTCTAGTACAGAGAGGATGCTCACAGTTGCTTGCACGCAGGACAAGTATCATCAGGAAAACCCTCCTGGGCTAAATATCAGTGATTATCGACAATTATTGACGGATTACTCAAAAAGCAACTGATTTCAAGGATCGCATGGATTATGTTACCCCAAGAAACTTTGACAGAAATGTTTCTAAACATTAGCTATTTGACTAATTTGTCCAGCATTTGAGAGACCATCCATTCAAATTTCGGCATACAATGTTCACCAATTTCCCCGCCAACAGACAGCATTACACGAACAAATTAGTTTTTAATTAGAAAAGGGTATGTAATGTAACAAAATAGCTAGTAATGACTGGCATGGATCAATCAATGCTCTCGACAAACTTTGAATCGCATAGGTACACCAAATAAACACAAAGGTCTAAATGAAACAGCATCGAAAATGAGTGAGCAGAGTTAGAAATGAAAAAGTGAAGAAAAAACATACCTGCGCTGGGTATACAAAGGTCTAAATGAAACAGCATCAAAAATGAGTGGTCAGAGTTAGAAATGAAAAAGTGAAGAAAAACATACCTGCGCTGGGTATACAAAGGTCTACATAAAACAGCGTCGAAAACGAGTGGTCAGAATTAGAAATGAAAAGGCGAAGAAAAAACATACCTGCGCTGGGTATACAAAGGTCTAAACGAAACAGCAACGAAAACGAGTGGTCAGAGTTGGAAATGAAAAAGTGAAGAAAAACATACCTGCACTGGGTATACCAAGGTCTAAGTGAAACAGCGTCGAAAACGAGTGGTCAGAGTTAGAAATGAAAAAAGTGAAGAAAAAACATACCTGCGCTGGGTATACCAAGGTCTAAGTGAAACAGCATCGAAAATGAGTGGTCAGAGTTAGAAATGAAAAAAACAAAACATACCTGCGCTGGGCATACAAAGGTCTAAATGAAACAGTGTCAAAAATGAGTGGTCAGAGTTAGAAACGAAAATGTGAAAAAAAAACATACTTGCGCTGTGTACACAAAGGTCTAAATGAAACAGCGCCAAAAACGAGTGGTTAGATTGAAAAACGATTAAGTACAAGAAAATATACCTGCGCTAGTGAGTGTGATTGGAAATCTAAAAAAGATTGGTCAGGAGCAAAGGGACAGGTGGGGACAAGATAGGCGCAATGTCAAAGTGTGGGTAGAGAAGCGGGATTGTTCAGGCTGCAGGTGGAAATGTTGAGAGCGCCATTGTAATCATTGAGTTCTGAAAAAAAAAGAATCAACTGTAGTGTAGATCTGCAGATAACAAAAAACAGACCTATGCAATGCAGATGCAAAGTAGTATGAAAGGCAGGCTTTGGTGGAGAAAAGTGATGGTGGCAATACCAGGTGTGGGCAGACTCGAAAGTGAAGTGGTGAATCGTGATGATAATAACCACGAGTGAAAATGTTCGAACTACAGATCACATGACTCAGAGTGTAGACAAGCACAAATATTCAACGAGCCACAACTTGTGGCTTTGTTGATACATGTTGTCCTTGTTGATAATTATATTGCCAAGTCCCAGATCCTTACTACTAGCTTGTCAATACCATGCATTATATCGAATGGTTCACTCCCTTCCCATCCGCTCCTGACCGAAACAATGGACTTTATAAACTATCAAGATTGATGCAAGGTAGTGACAGGGTGGCTAGTATTGTGCGTAGTATCCACCTTATACTACTGAAGTTTGGGGACTCGGCTCCATGAGAATGGATGAGCGAGACTGTTCTTGAGGACTGTAACACGTTTTGGGTCAACTCATACATAGATAGACATACTTTTTCATTATTCAGATAATCCTCACTAATTCTCTTCTGTTGTGAAACAATTTGATCTTGCAGCAATGTTGTTATAAACTTTGGTTCTAAACATGAGTGATTTAGAAAAATTAGACGAACTTTCAATATTACACAAATTTAGCCCAGGAGGGTTTTCCTGATGATATTTAATTAGATATTTGTATTTTTAAATAAGAGAAATACAGCTGTTTACAGTCTAAAATCCGATTCAGAATCGCGTGAAGCGCCTCCAGAGGCGCTTCGACGATTCAGCACGATTCGACACCAAATCCGATTCTCAGCGTCCAAAATCGTTTTCTGGATCGCACACTGAATCACCTCAAAATCGTCCACTCTGACTACCACTATTGCTGTGACGGATTTTGAAAAAGCGTAGCCAGTCCCTGCCAAACTGACATCGCACAACCGGAATCCTTCCGACACTCGAACATCATCACAAAAAAATCAGATTTCACCTGGATGTGATAGAGCACGAAATTTCCCACAGGTCTGTCAAGAAACGGGGAAAAAAGACCTCTTGACGAGTGTGCTACACATCAAACATTGAAAAGTTTTGAAAAAGGGCGTCAGTGATAGTATTTGAAGGCGTACAGAGGTGTATACAGCTCAAAACTGATTTAAATGAATTTTCAACATTTTCACTATTTTTGAACCACCACAAACGTGTGAGTCGAGACTTTCAGAAGAGACTGTAAGATTGATCGCAATGGACAACATGGGGAACTGGAGATGCAAAATTCAGACGAAGTGTTTATACGATGGTGTGATTCGGCGCAAAGCTGCATTTTTCATGTGTAGTGTTGAAGATGACTCGGCTCGCCAGTTGGCCTCTGTGCGGCCCTATATAATAGCATGAGGCCATGGAAGTAAAAATTGAATGGAAGCACCGGAAACTTACAGTTGAATGTTAGGAACGTGCGTGAAAGCGTAAACTTCATCCTCACACCTGTCAAGTTCCTCCCGGTCGTACTGATCGAGACCATCATACCAGTCAGCACGGTAAGCATTACGAGGGAGTCGACGGACTGCCCTCTGCGGATGACCCATAGACATGGACTCAAATTGCATTCGAGCGTTGTTGCCCCGCGAACCAGTCCCCACAGGGCCATATTGATTGTGACGGTAGATCGCATCGAATATACGTAGCCAAGCCGTAATTTCCAGACTGCGCCAATGCCTTCCGAGTATGCAGTATTGAGGGACATCATTTTCGTTCGCTGTCTCATCGCTACTCATACCATCAGGACCAATTCTTGTGAGCATCAAGACGTGAGATCGCAGGTCCGAAACTGCACGAGCAACGTCCAAACGCCTGTGATATAGCTGCAAACATGTTAGAGTTAATGACCAACTTGAATATCATGCCAAGAATACTACATACCGAACGTTTGCGTTCCTTTCTCCGATCCTCTTTTTGACGCGCCTTCAAAGCCACCTCATTGAGTCCTGCCTGCTTATAAGCGCGCCTTAAGGATCTCAAATGAGTGGAAAACACCTTTTTAACAGCATCGTATTGGGAATTGGGATGGTGGGCGACGAAATCACGTGCAAATACTTTGGTAGCAGAAATATTCCATGCAGACTTGGGCGTGCCCAAGATTTCAATGGAGAAATTCTCCACAGTACAGCAAGGACCGCGGCGAGGGTCGAAGTTCACAAGCAAAGTCTCTTCTGGCAGTATTACACCTGTAAAGGGTGCATCATCGCCAACTCGCTTCATTAGAATTCGAGTGTGCTCGCGTATAAGCTCCTGCGAACTGTTGATAACTTGAAATCATGAAAGACATGAAAAACTCACATTGAATCTATTTGCCCCTCGTGATCTATGCTTCACAGGACCGGTCTTCTTGAACCACCGCAGAGCCAGGGTCTCTTCTGTATCAGCGTCGTTGGAAGCATCATCAACAGTCTCATTACGATATGAACTGTGACGAGACTCGACAACAGTCTTAAGATTGGTTATTTGTGTTTCTATGCGACCCAGCTGCGTGTTCACTGTATCGAAATCGTCTTTAGATGCTGGAACGAACTAGTACCAGGATATTATTCCCGAGTCAAGTAACAAAGCAACCAGCGCACTGTACGCTCCCTGTGTGGCTGAGCACAAGCTATACGCCCACTGCTACCCGGGTCGGTGTCCATCTCATTTATTGCACCTACGTTTTTAGTTCGGTCTGTGCCGTTGACTTCACTGTCACCTTGCGTTACTGATAAGATGTCTCGTGGTGATTGGACGCGGGCAGGAGAGCATGACGCGTTGTGAGTGTTGCTGCCACCTTTCCGAGAAGTGATGGATGAATTCCGATCGGAGGGAGGGTTGGTGTCAGCTGTAGATGGTAGCATATCCGATACGATTGCGCTGCCTGTTTCGTTGTCTGTTTCGCTGCTATTTTCTGGAGAGCTAGCTTCGGATGCTAGTAGCTCGGTAGCACCAGTGTGACCACCTGTTGCAGGCACAATTTGAACTTCGGGTGCAAATGCGACAGATGTTTGTGCCTTCCGAGTCTGCCAAAATGATCAACCGCCATCAAGAACATAAAAATACTCACTCACCGGTTGTGCATCTTGTAAGGTATCAGAATGGGATGAAGAACTGCTTGACACAGGTAATCCTCTGCCAAATAGTCGACTGGAATAAACATTTCTGAATATTCGGGAGACAGAGACGCCGGAAGGAGCTGTAGATGGTTCCTATGTACACAAAAATTCAACACAGATTCTACCAAGCCAAACTTGAAGTACACTTGCATCGCTAATATCGGTGCCTCTAGGTCTCTTCTTGGGATGAACCTTCTCCGAGTCTCGTTCCTTACCCTTTGAACTACTCTGCTAGAATCGTGTAGGTTAGCGATGTATTAGGTTGAGATGCTTGGCAGCATACTTCTGATGTGGTCGTCAAAGCGCCTTCATCTTGATTGCTAGCACGATCCTTAAGAAGGGATTAGAGTAGATATTGTATGCTTTTAAAGCATATACCTGGTTTATTGTGTCCAGCACACGTTCCTGCAATAAAGGTAAATCGCAATCACAACGCGTGGCCAATTGAGAGGAGGCGCACCTGGTCCTCATCTGAGTTAGGATCTCCACCCTCATGAGGTCACTTACCAAGAATCCGTACGGGTACGGTATGATCAGTACGCGACTCTGGGGAAATATCAACCATAGGGACGTCTTTGTGGGAAATCTCATTGGGTGGCATGACCCCGAGACAAGTGTGGATATCGTTCGATTTCCGGTCCTACATGCTCACAATAGTTATACTCGCGGCAGCAGAGCAATGCCTTTCTTTTATTATGGCTGATAATCAGAGATACGCCCCCTTTGTGTTGCCTGCACAGTTTCGAAAGTTCTGGATGCATCAGAGTCTCTGTCACGACTCAAATGTCAATCTTTGTCCAACATAAATAGGGGACGAAGAAGTACTCCGGTGGATCACAGTTGTCCTCGTGTTCGCAGCATTGTGATAAAAATGAATTCTGGCGGAAATACTCAAGGGGACGGAGCCCGAGTTTGAGGGACATGGTGACAGCATTGCATAACTGCCGTCCCGCTAAAAGAAATAGAAGATGTTCTTTATGTGCTAGATTTATTGTCCGAGGGAGTACAAAGGGCGAAGCCACAATATATCTGTTCCTGTTCGAGATATAAGCTTCCGGGGCAAACAGAGAACACGAGTTCTGCTTACATTCGAGAATGACCACAAGAAGCCATTAAGCGATTATGATTGGAATTGGTGCCGATGCCCCGATCTGGATGACGATTGAATTTGGTACCGGTGCATGCATGCATCATGGCTCGGCCATGCATTGCAGTAACCGAAAGACCAAGTGAGTTGCAAAGCCGAAGAGAGCCTTTTGAAATCCCGGGTTTGAGAGTGAGTCATACTACTGCTAAACTTACTTACTACAAAACGTCACTAGAAAGCTCGCTAGATCTGGCGTGACGGGAGCTGAGAACTGGTTCATGGTTCATGCACATGGTTCATGGCGACCCTGAATAATTGCATGAGATCAATCGTGCATCGCAAGAGCCTCAGATCTACAGACATCATACCCAAATGAACACAGTACACCTCGTTTAGTATGACAGATTTTGTCCCAACACTCGGGCACAATCCGTGATGAGCCCTTTCTGTCATTCTCACATTAGTTTGGTGCTCTTGGATATAATATCAGTTGAAGATTATGTCGTGCTTGTGAAGCAGCATTACAACTAGCTCGGCGGACCTGTGAACAATGCACATGGGAACTCTATGAAGACAAACGAATTGTGCACGTTCTCATTGATGAAATGCATGTCATGGCGGGATTTTGCGATGTCGTAAATTTGCAACTTAGTCTGTGCATTGACAAGTTCCCTGGGGGCTGTGGAGATCAGCCGCTTCAGATCGCTGAAGGAATGTTGAATGAACCCATTGATAACGCCTAGACGGTCGTGCCAACAAGGAAAACGATGCTAGGTTTTGCATGATTGAGTTACAGGAGAAAGAGAACTGGATCCAGAAAGGACATCATGTTCCAGGAGGAAGGGCGTACTCTACACTTAAATCGCACGTGATCTTTTTGATGCTAATGCAGGAAAAATGATTTAGACTCTGCCGGGGCTGCTACAACTGTCGATTTACCTGAGACCTTCAGGCATCCCTTGTATGTGCTTATCGTCTTTTGAGTGACCCAACGGGGCTCTTTGTTTGCGCCCAGCCAGAGGCGATGCATCGGAAGAAGAGGATGAACCTGATTCTCACGAGCGTCCTCCCAGCCCCGCTGAGCACTCCATATCCACATCTGACAAGTGGTCGGGGTGGAAAGTGACTGGTGGATGTAAAGGTCCCCGCACTCAAGCGGCTCACATGGTGGGGGAGCAAGTAGAGGCTCACAACCGTGAGAATCAAACCAATGCATGACTTGATTGATACCGCGGATTTTATGCTCGACACGACGAATGTTGTACGTGACACCAGACTGAGAATGGCTGATAGCTGGGTCATTTATCAGTGGTCAATCTAGGGCGTTATTCAGACCACAATATTGGGAAGGTTGAGGCTGAGATGTATCCAGGCTCATAGAGAGAGAGAGGCCTTGGGCGCTGCTAGATACAGAAAATCCAGAGCGCACACATGGAAGCGGAGCATGCCGAAGGTGTGGGCGATGATATCGTTGGAAATGAGGTAGCGTCTACTCATGGAGAAGCTGCGTGAGGGAGGATGTCATTTTCTTAGATGACTCCCGGTGAGGAGAGGCCTGTTAAAATGAATACATAAACTTCTCCGGTAGAATAAGCTAGTACTAACATCTGATTCCCGTTCCGATACATCTGAAGTGAAACGTGCATGCGATTCTCCAAGCTTTGGAAAAGATTGACGGTGAACAGCTATTGGCTATCAGGGACATTAGCACGACATAGAACATATTTTATGTTTAGAAGCTCACATCGCACTCACGCCTAAGGACTTGTCGGTATGGAGCATTGATTGGGCAATGAAGCAGAACACGGCGAGAATTGGCATGAGTTTGGGTTTTCATGACAATGAGTTAATTGAGCCAAAGAGTATGGAATTTTCGTTCCTTGGACTCGAAGTTGACCTCAAATATGGCTTACTGTGCTACAGTCGGTATACTATGCGTTAGGCTAAGATGCAATGAGTGAATGGCTGGACAAGTTGTAAGGGTATCATGAGCTGGATATGACTTTGTCACACATTTGAATCAGCTTACATCATCGCGCCCGATTGACCTTGGATTAGTACTATTGGTAGTTGATAAGTATTGCGAAGCAACTTGTAATGGTATAGGGCAGGTAGTACAGGGATATCACACGTGATACTGTAACGCGTGACGATTCATCGGATTTGTCTACTTGCCTCATGAAGAATCTTCATGACACGCAATTGTTAGAACCTCAGGGAGCTCATTCATGAGTCTTCTCATATGCCGAGGATTGTTGTTGCATGGCGATATGGCAAGTGATTTCAGCACCGTCATTGCATTTGAATGATATTTGCCTTCAGTTTATGAGAGAATCATTTTTGGATACTGCGAAACAAAATTTTCAATTCAAATTACATCGAGACGGTCTCGTTCGCAAGATGGTCATCACCCTAATCCTGACTCTCGCCGCCTGCAGAATGCAAGTTTTCTTGGAACATTATCTGCACAAATCAATGGGACATCTACTGCTAGCTAGTAACACAGCTGGAAAAGCCAGACGAGAGGTTCTTTGGTTCGCATTCCCTTATCAGTCAAAATGCTACACATTGATTTGTTTTTATCAGCTTTCATCGCCATTGGTCACACTGCCACTGCTGTAGGAAGTGATATGAAACCTTTCCTCGACTCTATCATGGCTCAAATTAGGTTTGGTCTACAAGCCAGGGGGTACGTCTTATATAAACTGTTGTATGCAGTCATCAGAATTCTTTCTACAGAGAGAAGAATACTCCTTCTGAAGAACCTATTTTCCGATGCGTCGGAATGCTTGCTTCCACTGTCAGTCCAAACCTCATGAAGCTTCTTCACGATCAACTTTATCTATTCTTTCCGTGCGGCCTGGGTGAGTAAACAGTCGCTGATGTCCATTGCACGTAATATCCCTGGATCTGCTTTCCATGATCTTATGTAGACAGCATTATAAAACCATCGGAGCCCTGTCTTCCCTTATCAGGAGTGACGTATCTGCGTTTACGAGAGACTTGAGCTCATCTCAAGTGAGTTCTTTAACACTTCTCTCGATCACACTAAACATGACTCGCAAAGACCGCTAGGAGCGGTAAGAGTCCAAACTCATCACACTAGCATTGTCCACGCTTGGCACCTTTGACATCGGTGGTAAGCTACTTGCTGCTATTCAATATAGTGTACTCAATATGAGAAAGTCATTGAACGAATTGAACTGCGATGCTACGCGTCCTTATCTGGAAGACGACGATGCAGACGTTCGACGTGCTGGTGCTCTCACTTGTTGCAGGCTGTTTGTCTGGGACCCAATCTGTTACCAACTGAGTAATCACGCGATTGAAATAATCAGTGATGTTATCGACAAACTCAGTAGGCATTGCAGACCCGGTCGGGTTCGTTGGTTCCCCTACAGGCTACCTAACATAATCAATATTACTTGAAGACCCTACCATTCTGCTAAGCGTGAGCATGTCCTTGTGCAAGGCTCTGATATAACTATTGACAAAGTTAGAATACTCAACTGTGATGTGCGTGCATTTATGCCCATGACCTAGAACAAATCATGAGTACTTATACAGGCGAGATCGCGAAGATTGCACCCATCTTCTCACTCCCCTAGTGGGCGAGACTCGACGTCTCATAAAGCCATACGCACTCCCTATGCTATGAGAGGTGACTCGCACGCATGAACGATGAATGCACAAAACGACGTAACTCTGTTGCAGCTTGCAATCGAGCATTGTGGGCAGCGCTCCGCAGGCGTTGAAAGATCTGCCTGAGGTGATCCGTGTGGGCATACCAAGGTCATACTTATCGTCACCAGCGTCCCATATATTCCACTGCCGCACCTGCAGTCTGACTACAGGATTGCAACACGCTGTGAACACTGGAAGAGCTTGAAGAGGGAAGACTAGTACTATTTACGACAGCCTAGAACCTGATCGGTCTATCGAATTATAAAGATTATTAATGATATTTATCACCCATAGCTCTGACTCCCCGATCAACGATTAGTTCGGAGACGAGTTCATCTTCCTCGATTTGTTGAAGACAATCGTTTTCTTCTCATGCTCAAGCCCAAAGTCTCGAGCACCGGTCCGCTCGATTTGCAGCACGATCGCCTCATCAGCCTTTGCCACACAATATTGTAGATTTCCATTTCTACAAACTGCCAGTAAATGATTTCGGTGGCCGACGTCACGGTAACAAACTCGGAAGCCTTTGAAAAGGGTTAGTTGCTAATGTCATATCCGAAGAGACTGAAACTGACGTGAGAATGGGTTGACTGTTGAAACGTTGTGTTCAGAGCAGAGATTTTAGCACGGTCTGACTCCCAGCAAATAAATATTTACCTTCTATTCCTGGATAGTTGTGCCATAACCCTTGCCCTCCGTATTTCGCTGCTCTTATGTCCGCTACTTAAGAAGGAATCTGACCATTGGCCTAGAAAATGTGTCTATCCCACATATCGATATCTTCCTCCATGTCCTTTAACTCAGTCGATGAAAACAACAGTCGTCCTGCGCACCCCCATGTGGAACACCCAATTACGGTTCTAGCTCCTGTATGCATCCGATTACATGCCTGATATGCCGTCCCTGATATTCAGTTCTGTTTTGCTTCAGATCGGGATACCAGCCACTATTGGCGATACAACGCACCACAAGGAGGCATGTCTTGTCACTCCTTTCATAATTGCGTTGCTTGGGGACAGGCCCATGCAAAGCAAGTGCGGATTTTCAGCGTCTTAGCGTAAGTCTTCCTCAACTTTGATCTTTAACCTTTTAATGTCATTTTCCACCAGTGTCGACTCGCCGTAGAGCAGCGCCCTGAAAGAGCTGCAAAATAAGCGAATGGATGTGAAGTTCCAGAAAACTAATAAACGATCTATATAGCTAGGGGTCTGTCAACCTTTTTTACAACACAAATGCTCCTATCCTGTTGAGGGTGTATATGGAGTGGGCTGCGCCTAGACTCGTCACCAGTCTGTGCCCACTCTCACTACTATATGTTGCAATTTAGTAGGCATCTACATAGTTCAATCTAGCTTAAACAACTTCCGTGCTCTGCGCGTACTCATTTCCTGTCTTAATTACAACCAATAGCAAAAGCACAAGTCTAGTGGCACCGTTCATTTATCTCTAGAAGCTGTGATCGGCACGAGATCTAGGATCTGAAGATCTGGAGGCATGAGAATAGAATGTCCTGAAAGGTCCGGAACGGAATTGAAAACCAATAAATATTTTTGAAGCTTGGTCCAAAAATGAAAATGCAAATCACAAACGACGTGCTATTTGAGATTAGGGATGCAGCATTTCGAGTTGCCAACTTGGAGCGTGACCGAAGTCGAGTCAGCCTCAGGCACGTGTTCTTGGATGACGGAAGTCCGACAGAGGGAAAAATCAAGATTATGCCCTTTGTGGTTATATATATCAGCTGTGTTAGAATTCAAATATTCAATGATTATCTGATAAGGGCAGTCGAAGTGTGACGCCCGCCAGTGGGACAGTGTTGTTTTCGCGAGAAGGTTCCTGACATTTCTGATTCCGTTTGTCATGGGAATATTTCATATAATTCTGAATCTAAATCAAGACAAGATGTTTCCTTTGTATTTTGATCATTTGAAATAGCGGCACTATCTAGATCCATTTATTACCTCCTAATAGCCACTGCTCAAGGATCTAAGCTGGCGATCAATTTTATTGCGGGTCTACAAAGTTGTTGGCTCGTGTCATCTTAGCCACTAAACCACCCTCATTGGACCTAGGCGTTGGGGCTACCATACGAATGCAAGAGAATCTTTACTCGGTTCACAAAACTCTAGTCGGGCATACTGATTCAATCAGCTGCTTGCAGTTTTCTCCAAAAGGTCACCTCTTAGCCAGCAGTGGAGATGACAGTCAGTTAATAATCTGGGAGACTTCGACTGGAAACATTCGCCATCAGATCACCACCGCCAGCCCCGTATTTGCGATGGTATGGGATCCTCGGTACAAGACGAGACTGTTTTGCGGGTGCGAGAATGGGAAAACCTTGCTCATTGATCATTTTCAGGTAGCTTACTAAACCAGCCCAAACATGGGTACTACCTCTGGCAGATATTACTTGCAGGGCCCAGATCACGAAGTACTGACTGGCACAGTAGCGCCAGTATATGCATTGGATATCGATGCAGTTACTGGTTACTTGGCTATAGGAATCGGATCTGAAGTGCACGTCGCACAGGAGATCTCTGGCAGTGAGCATGCACTCGATCTCTTGGCGCATTCTAACTGTTTCGCCTGCAAGCAGATACTTTCGCGACATTTACAATCCTCCCAAAACCTGCCGATTTGTCCGACATGTTGCCCGATAGCAGAGTTCGTCCCAGATCTGTGCACTTCTTGAAGAACAGCACAAGTTTGATAGTCTCCTATCTCAACCATGGCATTGTGTAAGTTGAATTATACCACATGTATCGGTTGCAACTATCTTTAATGCCTTGCAGATGTTGGGATCTGAAGACCCGTGACGCCTTATGGAACATTGTCCCACCTCTTAGTCATCGTCAAATGTAACGTACATCCCCATTTTCCTGCATGCATAAGCTAACTTGAATGCTGGGCTACTAGCGGTTATGCTGCATTGTCCCATAACGCCCGCTACCTAATTGTGTCAAACATGAATATCGGCATGAACCTGTATGCTTTAGGCGAGAAGGAGCCCTTACAGTCTTTCCTCCAGCCCACAAATACAGGTATTAATTTCCCACTCAGCGTAAGCTTTTTACATCGGGGGCAAGCCGTTGTATGCGGCTCGCAGACAGGCAGCGTCAAAATCTGGGAGACGCTGTCTGGAGAGCATCTGCAAACACTTGAGCATCAAGGTCTGCTCGCATTATTACACCAGTTGGATTCCACTAAACATTCTGACCTATCTTTCCAGAGGTTGTCATGCAGCAAGTAGCTGTGCGTACATTATCCATCTCCGTATACCCACATTTGACCAGTTGTTGATAGGCTTATCAAGGCAATAAAGTTGCATTCATTGCCGTAGGTTCTGTTGGGACGCATGAGGAGACCCGAATAATTTTATGGCGAGCAACTGGAGGTACATGACCACCACCCCAATACTCCAAAGCATTTTCTAATGGTTGAGCAGACCAAACTCTAGGCAACTCATGGTGGGATGATATCCATGATTACATGGTCAGTCTTGTCGTTCATGAAATTTATTGCCAATGAAACGCTCGACTTATACAGTGGAATACCCTTGCCTGGGATTTTGACTGAGAAGCGCAGCGCGATATCAAACTTGGTATCTTCTCTGCCCTCGTTCTCTTGTGCTTCATGTTGTGCTTTTCGCAGATCAACGCGGTGCGGGTAAGTCTTATTTTTGCGGTATCCCGCTCCGGCTGCCTCATTGCACATGACACCAGACCAGCGTAGATAGATGTATCTTGAAGACTTTAGAACTCTGCTACCGCCGCATCAGCCAAGCCTCCAGCGTTTTAGCTCCGACATTGAGGTCAATCTGGTGTTGGGTCAAATCTGCCTTCTGGTCACTCGTTTCGTTGGGAATCTCGTGTGCCGTGATGGGTTTAACGTGGTTAGCAGAGAACATAGGAGTCGAGGATATCGTTGGGCGGCAAGACTTATGATGTCGGGATTATGTGCACATTTGATCTAATACACTTACTCAATTTATCTGCTTGTCGTACATTATGCGCTTGTATATTTTCACCTTCTTTTCTCTCATTCCAAGAGACTTACCTCCCCCGAGGTGCTCACCAAATTCCCTGGGAGGTTTCATGTGTCACCCTCTCGCACACCTCCACGAGGAATTATCTACCCCTCTTTCGTGAGAAGTGTCCCCCTAAATCCTCTCCCCACACCAAGGTTCGCGCGCCTCCCCATCATTTCTGTCGAAGATATGATGTTTACACAGATCTTACTATCAGATCACCTGTCAGGCGATCTATGAACCTCCACGCTGGCACTGTCATTAGTAGTGACACTCCTTTGCCCTTTTGAAAACGTGCTTGAAGACAAAAAATCGCATTCTCGATCCCTGTAACAATATATAGGAACTACATCGATGTAGGTATAGCCTTTGTAGGGCAGAGTGAGTCGAAATGAAGAGGCGAAGGAAGAAAGGGCGGCAAAGATCATTGTGGTACAAAAGACAACTATAGGATGTGTAAGCGAAAGCAGTCAAGGAGGCTTGCAAGTGGGTGACCGAGGAGGTTCACGAAGATCGTTCTAGAGAGGCTCACGAGTCTTTCCACATCGAATTGCGGAGAACAAGCGAAAGCACTGAAAACGTAAGTTCTATCACGAGTTTAAACGACACTGGCAGTTCTATAGGCATATTTGCGTCGGATAGAACTGGAGAGGCCTGTGGGTCACTTTCGTCATGTCCACGCGTTTTCTTCGCAGTTCTTTCATAGAGTGCGGGTTCAGCATGTCCCTTCTTGACAACCTTTATGGCTGGACCACGTGCAGTGTCAAGGTCACTATCTCAAACTCTGCAGTAGGTCGTGTAGACCCATATTCACAAAAGTACCGTGACACATGGTAGTCTCTGTGCTGCTTCTTGTTGAGTGCTCAGTGCGATGTGACTTTAATAAGCAGCATTAAACTTATCCACAAGATTTTCATCAGCAATGGAGTCGAGGAGGTTCTAGTAAGCATATGATTCAAAGCTGTTCTTAGCCTAAATGCGAGTGGTATTCAGCATACACCAAAGCACAAGGAAGGGAGATGTACCGCAACATCTATGCGATTGAGGACATCGGGCCTTGATTAAGTACATGCAGGCTTATGGGGTGCTTTAAAATCACATCAGAAAATGAGTTACTGATGCAGATGGGGGCGTTGGAGATGAGAAATTGGACAAGGCCTAAGCAGGATATTAAGTTTGAGTTGGTGCCTGGAATTGCAAGGATGTAAGGGCAGAATACGTTGCCTGAAGCACTGCTGCTGCGTGACTCTGAGATGATACCAAACCGTGGGGCTTGTAGAAAAATTGCGAGTAAAATGATAATAACGCACATTAATTGGAGTCTATCATCTCCTTCTCTCTTCATTCTCTCCTCCTTCAAGCCGTCACATATGTAGGATGAAGATGTAGATATACTAACAGGTAAATATACTATAGTAGTAGTACTTCATTGAAGTAAGTGGTGCCTGATGCTTACTAAGCGAGCCCCTTTTGTGTCTTCGTTTTTTCTTCTTGCGTTTGTTCATTGCCGTTTTTCTTTTACCCGCCCACATCCGTGTTTAGCGTCCTGGTAGGTTTTTGGTCGAGTCATGCTTTTAATTCTGAAAACCTCCCATTTTTCCTACCTCACTTATGTTTCACGAAATTTCGGGCTCCAGGTTTATGGGCCCGATACCGTATTTTTGCAGCAAACAGCCCACTTAACAAATGGGTACTACATCTACCTCGAGCGCAGAGTTGTACTCATGCAATACTCGATTGTAATGTAATTTTGTCGTCTGCCATATTCTGTTGCTCATCAGTTATCATTGTTGTAGGTGTCTTTCCTGTATCCATCCGCAAGATTCTAGCTATACCAAAGCAAGACAAGATCGATTTCTGCGCTGCGTGCTTTTGCCACAAGAACATTGTAGACATCGGTTTTGTCTCTTCATCTGTTTATTTAGTACGCATGACCTTTATTGCTTTGTCACTGAATTCTAAGGAGCCTGTGATCTTGCAGTCTTCTGTCAACCACTCCCGGTTTGCTCCACATGCAGGTTAGCTCCCCTCGTTCCCTGGCAGCCCACTTTGACCCAGATGGTCACAGATCAAAGTTCCCCATCAACACACTGAAACAATTCAATGCTGCTCACCCCATTATTACTCCTGCAAATTCACGCATACTTCCGCTGGCCAACTTGAACAGCATAGTGTCACCCCGTCCAACTCCCACTCCATCGAATGGGATGTCCAGTCTCCAATTACAATGGGCAGATAACCCTCAATTGACGATGCACTGCGTGAAGTGTTATGTACCGAGATCATAATCGCATTCGTTGACATAATATTACCCACCATATACAGGCTGGACGATGCTACCGGTGAATGTGCAGTGCAGTTATGAACACTCGACTTGACCCTTGCGTTCGACGTGATTCAGATGCTTGTTTCACTCATCGATGCGGCAGATTTTTATCATATGCGCACATCAGCAATCGCTGGCACAGACCACAGCCAAAAAAAACTCATCCCCCAACTGGTGATAGACCTGTCGTTCGTGTTAGGATCAAGTACAATGCACCAAGGGCATTTTTAACCAGACTCACTCGAGTCAACATCCTTCCGATCTAACCTCGCGCCACAATACCCATCAGGCTTACAGCTTCGTTGCTAAACTACTTTAGCTTACCATACATTGTATCCTCGTTGTTCTCATGTACTGTCCTCATTCATTCGATGTGCTTCGTACTTGCCTTTATCATACTACGTCATATACTCAGACATCATCCCGTCAATCCACAAATGTGTTCGAGCATGTTCCTCGACTTTGTCATCACACGTTTGTGGATTCTGTTGCGCACACATCGCACTAGTAAGCCAGAAAATCTCGCCCCATCAATTTTTGACAAGATCTAATTTACAATTGTTACATATATAAGCTGCTCGCGAACTTGCACATGTTTTCTTCGGATAAATGACCAGGTACGGTCATACTAGTAGTAGAGGAGTTGCATTCTCACAGAACTTTTTGGAAGTGCATCCTAGTAGAATACTGTACCAGTGCTAATGTTCAGTTCTCAATTCAAGGTGGAGACTGACCCTGAAGCTTGACGAGTCAAGTTTTCAAGACCGACTTAATATTTTATTCGAGGGTTGCCGAATTGCCAACTCCACCTTAGGATGAAAGATACCAGTACTTATCTCCCGTCGGCGGACTACATAGAAGGAAGATAGTTGACGGTAAGTTTTCAGCTAGGGTCGGCCAGTGTAAGTTTCCGAGTCTTTCATGTTCAGGTTCCCTTTCAGGGATCTCGCGAACTACGACAACTTCCTTCCAACGCTAGAGGACCTCGAAACGTGGTTAAGAAACTAGGCTATAGCATACTTTCAGGGATGTTCAAGTCTGTCATGCATCTGCATTTAATGTCTCCATGTCCCTACATGCTCACAATTGACTGCGAAGCTAGCAAAAAGCCATGTGTTCAAGTTGTAGTTTCCGTTTGCTTTTACACTCTTTTCTACCAGTCTGAGTCATCCAACAGCAGGCGCACTGAGAGTGGAGATTAGCAAGGCCTGTCTAGCTTGAGTACGGTTCACACTGATGCCTTGTTCATTTCAGTTCCCCTCCACCGCACTGCAACATGAGTATGTTCAGGCTGTATTTCTGTGCTGTCCCACTGACCGGTTGCTCAGGAGCAGCTGTGATTTGACCTTGCTACAGAGTTTCTGTTCCTGATATTCCCAACTTAGATCAAAGTGGGTTTCTTCCTTATCTCACATCAATAGGATCGATTCTTGTTTTGGTCGCTGGGCAGTTAGAATCGACACCGTGCTACATCGTTCTCTACACATTCCATCCACGAGCCGTATGTGAAGAGATCGTGCATGTCGTGGCTCTCATGCTCATTTTCTGAGCTGTTCTCGGACATCGGCTATAACGATTGAGGTAGACTGTACTTACTACTAACAGCTTACCTCCGGATAGACTCCTGGGCGGTCATCATGCAGCATGCAATGCTAAACGAAATCAAATTGTAATCATGACTGCCCGTTATGGTGATCTGAAGGTTCGAATTGAACCAGACCTTTGTTCTTATATGTCGAACAGCAATAGAGGTATCGGCGGATAGCCCATAGAAACATGACAGAGAAGGTTGCGAAAGGGGGGAAATATTTTTCCATTGTTTCTTTCCATGAACTAACCGAATATGAATTCAAGAGAGGGTACCTCACTTCGCCCTTTGTACGCTTTGTATGTCTGCCTCGATGTAAGTCAACTGCCATGCTTGATCGACAAATTCAGCTCATGACCATGATTTTTTTGGGGAATGTAATTGTCACAATACTTCAGGCAAACGGTACCTAGGATCCCCTCGCCTTTCCTGTTGTTCCACGATGTCTGCTGGACCCATCAGGAACGTCCCAAGGCGCGGACGTGCTCAGACCCCTTTCTATCCCTTGATAGAAGCCCAGCCTGGTCCTTCGACTTCCAGACTTCGAGTTATTCCAGCATGCGCGCATGGTGTTAACAAAGCTGCAGGTCAGGTAGCATTAGTTATCAACCTCACCACAACCGATGACGAAGTCGCCAGTCAGACGTCAGTCGATGTACATCGCGAGCCGACAGTACGTGGTTTGAGCTTTCTCACGCCAGAAATTTCCTCTACAGTTATAACTCATAGCTGGTGGTCGCCGCTGAAGATGTGGCCGAAATTTCCTCTGACAACGAAGCTGCTCAGCAAGCCGGTAATGCCATGGTAAATTCACAGATTTTTCTGTGTTAACTATAATAACACGCACACCAGTCCACGGATATTATGTCTTTATCTGATGCACTGGCAGCAGCCACAGCCGAGCTAGAAAACCTACGCGCTGCAATCCAAAAGGTTTGGTCTTCACAATTCGACTGCGTCGTAAGCTTACACATTATTATTCCTCAAAGGTCCTCTCTGAAAGGGATTCTTCTCTGGAATGCGCTGTTTGTAAAATGGTATTCAAGGATTTACACAGGTCAGTACAGGTCATGACCTTATGGTTGAGCGATTTAATTTGAGCGTCCCTTTGACAGTCTAAAATGTGGACATAGTTTCTGTGCAGCATGTCTCAAACAGTGGTTTCAATCTTGCTGGACCAGATGGGTAGCACATAGGCGACCGCCTGTTGGACTTGCTTCTCGAGACATCTCGACGCTGCCACTACCATCGGCTGTGATGTCGGCTGTGATGAGACGTTTCGGACCTGTCCCATTCACCTGTCCAACTTGTCGGGATCTCGTTGGCAAGCACCAACCATATAAGGTCATTGCACTCGGTCAGCTTTCAAATGCCTTATCATCACTGGGCAGTGAACAAGGTGAAGAGGATCCATCTATGGATTGGACAGGTTACTTTGCTGTATGATAGAATAACATCCACGACCAACATGTAAAGACCATCGCACACGCGACTCCCCAATTACTTACAATGATATGTGCACCTGGTAATCCATGATATATGTAACATAATGTATTTCTTTAGAATATCAGTGCCGGTTTGGAATCTAGTAGATGAGGGTTCAATTGCCAATCGACAGGCTTTGAGAATGCCAAGTCAAAAGCCAGTTCTGCCAACTAGGGGTTTAATTCGACAATATCATCGAGCAGAGTCAAGAATTCTGAAAAGTCTACTACTGTAGTATGCGCATGGTTGTGATTACGAGGTCACTGAGCACATGGCCGGCGACTGGATGTGGAGCGGATGAATATTCAAGGTACTGTTCTTCGCCGAAACATGACCGTGCCTCCTAAGGTAAGACTTACCTCCAAGAGTCAAGATCGGGGAGCCAAATACAATCGGAATCGCTCAACGGCCCTAATTGATTCCCATGAACCAGCTCATGTGACTTGTGGAAGGGTCGTGTTTCGAACCAGTGGCTTCACCCTTTGTACAGCCTTGCCTTAATGCCTGTGTGACATCACTTGCATAATCGGGGGAACGGACGACTATTATGTCGCTAGATCACGAAACTCGAATTTTCCTTATACTCGGTCCCTTTCCTCTATGTCAGCTACATACTATTAACTTGGCATCAAAATGTCCCAGACACGAGGACCTTACGATAGATGATGGCATTAGCGGCGAACTCGGAGGACGATGCAAGATCCTGCTCGTGGCTCACCTATCCGCAGTATTTAAGGAATCTGATCAAAACAGAATTATCAAGCCCACGTACAAGTGGATATTCTTCGATGTCCTTTCACTCTGTCTCCTCTCAACACGAGGACAGCCCTCGTGATGCGCTATTAGATGGCATCACGCCCTCTCACTCAGTTCCCTCCAGCCGTGATACGCTCCAGAACGAAGTGGAACCAACCACCCATGTACTACTAGTAAGTGTCCGTACCGTATATCCTAGAAAGGTTCCTGTTCCAAGCATTCTGATACTGAAGTGACAGGACCAATTTGAACCCAATGGTTCTAATTCGAGGCCTAGCAGTGGACATCCTGCGCCCCTAGAAGACACCATGTCCATTCGCTCAATATCCTCTCAGTGTGAGAACGGCCCAAGTGATCGCAAAGTCCAAGATGAAGTAGAACGCACCAGCGTATATCCCTCATCGTCGCATATTCACACAGCGTCCTGGAGCAGTTGCGATGCGCTCCTGGAACGCGCTGTTTCCTTTCTGGAATGCACCGCATCCCTTCGCTCATTCTCTCATTTCGACTCGGAGGACGATGGTCGCGGTGCACTCTACGACCAAGCGGAACAAAAAACCGAACGTCTAGCTCCAGTGAGCCTTATACACATGTGTGATTCGACTACATCTGAAATACGACATGAACAGCGGTTCCAGGCTGTCTTTATAAGTACCACATGGAAGATAGTTTTGGCTGCTCTCCTTTTGATTGTTGGTTTCTTGGTTAAGGATAGTCGTCTTCTTCAGCTGATCGACCACCTCGTTTTTGCGGTCGAATCAGGAGTGCATGTTCTCATTGGCGCATACTTGAGACAGCGAGGTATAGAGGAACGCGAAGTGCTGCGCTGCATGGGGACTGGTGGAACAGTGTTTTACGCGCTAGTGTTCTTGGTACTAATAATGATTCCTTTGTAACTGATTATTCGCATACAAGAAAGACAACAATTTTATTTTGGCTGACTACGCTACTACGTAGCGAATCACAATCGTTTAACGTTTAAGTTTTCCATGACGTATGGGCGGAGGGCACCAACTCTGATCGCGACTTGAGTAGCTAGTGCTTCAGTATTGCCCAACTTCAATCCTCCTAAAGTCAATACACCCATCATTCCAAAGACCTTGGTCACAATCACTCAGTCTGCCCAGTCTTGTTCATCGCCATATGTGCGTGATACATAATGTTCGACACCCCATTGTAACGAGGAGCTCGTCAAATGGTCGATCTGGATCAAGGCAATTATAATTTGGCGGCACCACACATTAGTACGTCTTCTTCATGACTTGTGAAGCATTTTCTCAGCAGGGTCGGAAATGACAGGAGATGTGGTGGTGCTTTTCATGAAAATATCATCTCTGTTTAACCGTCAAATTTTTCGACAGACATCAGTACCGAACACCTGAACCATCTACGTCCCCAGACTTCCTTTCCATGAGCTCGAGGCCAAATATGCCGAGGCCTGCAATGATTTGGGATATTTAAAGTGGAGATTTCATGAATATGTCATCTTCATGAGTTCCACACCATGCTCAGTGCCAATGAGAAGGGCTATCTTTCATTGCCTCGCAGCATATATTGTCACTGTGCTAAACCGTTCTATGGCTAGGCCCATTCGCGTTGTCACAAACGTTCTTGAGGATTGGATGGTTGTGGCCAGTAATCTCATGCTGACGACTGCCAATCTTCTTTACTTCGCACCCTGACGTGATGACAATCAATTTCAATGTCGCATCTAAGTTTTCCGGTTTTTCTTTAAAAACTTTCCTTTATGTTGTTTCTACTCTCGCATCTCCCCTCGTGATGTCTAGAGCCCGAAATCGCTGCATGCCTTATGCGGATGCTTTGACAACAGAATCAGGGCGTGAAGCTGAAAGGGAGATCTAGCACGATTCTGCAGGTTGCCTCATGGCAAGTTCTCAACTAAGTTGATTTACGCAATCTCAATTAATTGGCCCTTTGTTACTCCTCAGCTTCTGGTGTATTTAAGGATCGACTCTTAACCAGTCTGCATACTCCACTCTCCAATGGCTCCTTGTCGCAGGGCAATGGTCCGCCAGAGCCATGTCAACAAACACTATAACCTCCGTTCATCATCCTTGAAGTTGAATCCTTCCTTGCCCAGCTCCAAGTCATCCTCTTGTATCGACAATGACAATGGATTATTACGCATCGAGCTCACAATCGCGCACGAGGTAAGTTTGTTTGTGAAGTCCCTGTCAGTTACTAACTTTGTCTTGTTTCAGGCGGTGTCTAAAATAGGGACCCTTCTCAGTACTGACGTCAATCAGCTGCGAAAGGTAGGCGTTATTAATGACTAACCTCGCCGTTTCTAATCACTGGCTCGTCAGGAGCTTGCCAAAGCCAAGCGAGAGAAGGAAAAAGCTTTCACGGAGCGAGATAACATCGCTGTTATGCACCAGAATGTATGCGACCTTCACCGACCAACCAATTCAAAGACTGACTCTCATCGCGCAGTTCTTGCACAGTGCTGACGTTGTGTTTCAATGTCCGATATGCCAGACAGTTATCAAACAACCTTTCACGTAAGCTACCTTCCAGCCTGACCCTTAAATGCTGCTGATGCATGGTTTCTCTTCAATAGCCTGGAATGTCACCATACATTCTGTTATCACTGCCTAGTCAGCTCGTTTCATGATCGCATCAGGGCCCGTCTATCATACTGCATCAACGAGATACTTCCCGAGCGTTTTCAGCACCATCTAGCACCGTTTACCAGCGCCGAGGTCAAGGAGTTGTGCGACGGCCCATACGCTATGATCCCCGGTCGCTTTTATACCTGTCCCACCTGTCAAGCTTATGTCGAGAAACCTCCCGTCGAAATTCCTTTGATCAGTGAAGTAGTCAGCAAGATTATGGGAGTGCTTGGACCAGACATAGAGCGTTCTGAGCGGACAGTACTCGTAAATGCAGCTGCGCATTGGGGAGTATTCTTCGAGTAGTGAGAGATTGATCCGTAACTACTGGTCAGTTTTCCTTAAGAAATATGGATGTGTACCCTATGCTCAGCTTGAAAAAATAATTATTAGGCAGAACTCATTATTAGTATAGAGGTACAAATATATGTGTACTGGTTGTGTACTGAAAGATGCTGTCGCACTTGACAATCGGTTTCTCATACTTAATTGAATGTATCTTACAGGTAATGATGCTCGGGGTCCTCAAATTTGTTTCTGGGGGACTCGACGGCAGCGTCCGAGTGACATTTGTGCCTATGCGGCAATGCTTGCAACTTTCACATTTCAAGAAAAAGACCCTCTGATTATCCTACTAAAAACTGTGAGTGTAACGATAGGCCAAGTTTCACATGAGTCAGATTTATTTCCCCAAAACAGTGGCTTGTAGCTCTTGAATGGGCATTTGGGCGGGCCTAGTCGGAAAGCGGTCGATAATCGGCTTCCGCTTCAGGTTATCATGGTTTCCATTATGATCTTTCTGGCTCCAGGCTGATGATCTCCCAAGCTTCACACAGAACTGACTGTTCGCGAGGCTTCTTAGGCCGGTTCGGACTTGTAATTTGCAGATTACAGACAAGGTAAGCCTACTCCGCGTGTGCACTCGATGGGTCCAACTTGACCCTTATGCTAGGCTAGAGAAGAGGCTGAGGAGATCGACGGGTAACATTGTGGTGTACCTGGACCTCGCGTTTCTTATCTGGGGGAATGTAACGCACTCTGGAAACCTCAGATCTCAGGAAGTACATGTGCTGTGATGGTAGTTAAATCAGCACTTATGAAGACAACAGCGACGAATAAACAACAGGGCACCATGGGTGTTCGGGTCAAGTAAGTTGAATTCACTACTTACTGTACGTCTTATATGCATCTTGGTGTTCACCCCAAAGCTTAAAAACATCATAGTAATACTGTAACATGTTCACGACACAGGCCACACACCACATATATCCAATGCACTACGGTATCCGACACTTGTTGTCGGGAAGATCGCAGATGTATAAGTCCTTCTCGATCAAAACCGGACTGAACTGATCCTGTTGTTGTGTGCATCCAAACTAAAGTACGTCTATCTTGTCCTGGTCCAATTTGTTGCACAGCTGTCATCCATGCAGATTGTTCTCGCTCAACAAACGATACTATTTAATGGTATCACAGCAGACTTGCGGAAAGATCTGTCGGTGGGTTGGAATTGCTGGTACTGCTAGATGGCAAGATGCCGCATTAAGGTTTTTTAATTTCCCCTCACCTGATAAGTGCAATCAGGTTACACTCATTTTACACTCGGTGAAACTGAATTATCGGCCGCCGCTACTCTCATCAACTGTTTGAATCCCGGAGTCACTAATGCTACCTACGGAGAAATGGAGTTCATTTTTACGTGAGCAGCCGTTCTTACCTCAATTGCTGGATAGACTCACTCATCGCCGATCAGGTCCATTAAAGTTGTCACAATAACAGGGCTTATCATCCTCGGCATCGTGCCAAGTCACAATCAGTACTCATCCATGCTGCCTTTTCTTTCATTGGAACCGAGTTTGTCACTGTAAGCGGGCTCTCTGTTATTATTGATACGCAATTTATCATCACTACATTTTTAGATGGCAGCTGCAGAGATGAAGACCCCTCGATACACCGTGCCGCGGGCGATACAAACATACATTCGAATTCTCCTATTTTACGTCGGGGGCATTTTTGTCATCGGGTTGCTTGTCTCTTTTGATGTTCCTCTTTGAGTCCTCAGTCTTCCAATGCCTCATCATCTCTGTTCGTGATCGCTATCAATCAGGCTATCTACCCTCGGTGTGTACTTGCATGCCTGCCACTACTCCCTTCAATAAGATGCAGTCCAGATTTTGAACACAGTCATCTGCTTGGTCCGCTTCCTCGAGCGACTCATTTATCATCAAGGGGATTATGTACATACCGAAATGCATGGATTTTTGCATTCTCACTTTCAATTCACAGATGGCCTTGGCACCACTGGGAATTCTCCCAAGTTTTTCTTGTGAACATCATGTTCATACATAGCCGTTAACACCAGCTCTGTCATCATTTTTACCTGGTTTGCGGACATGGCTGCCACCATGGGACTTTTAGCGTGGTTTTGTACTACACTAGGGATTGTGAGACATATGTATGTGTTAAAGATGATGACTTGCCTGATCATGGCAGCATAATACCCCTTCAGGCGTCGTTGAAGCGGTGCCCTTGGAAGCAGGGCAGTGGTGTCAGGTAGTTTACTCTGTTCAACAACATAGGCGTTGGTAAGCCCTTTTGGCGCCGTTTCTGTGAAACCCAGAGGTACCATCCTTCCAGCACGTCAACGTGTTGATGCTCCCTGCACTGGAACAATAAATGGACCCCATATTCATATTCAACATAGAACCCCTAGGCATGATAGCCGCTTTTGACACATTGAACATTTTATATTGGCACAGATCGGGGATGTGCAAGGTTACAGACAGTGTCATCGGTACAATGTCGAAGACTTCCTGCATGCCCCAATGATATGCATTGAATATTACTGTGAAAGCATTGAGGCGTGTACTCAAGCGAAGATCTGTCAATCAAGCAATACAAATAAATTGCCAAGCAAGCTGTTTCATATCGGACATCTGATGCTTTAGAGCAACAAAATCAAACTTTAGAATATGAGCGCACGCTCAATAGCAATCTGAGACAGGTGGATATCGACTCTACCAAAGACTCAAATCCGAGGGTGCTAGGATATTAACACTTTCCAGAACAGAATGTCGGAACGTAAAAACAAACCGGACATAGACTATCTTCCACACCGATGACAGGAGTGTAACATTGCATGAGGAAGATGTGAAGATCGATGTCCATCCTGCGAAGGTATCGTTTTAATTTTAGCTACTACTGACCAAATGGTTTGGGCACGCAAGCACTCTCTAAACTTGTAACCTCCATGTTGCAGTATTCTTTCATCTAATTGTAGAGCTTTACTGGACATGTAGTCGCGCGCTCTCCTATGTTAATGTGGTGGCCGTAGGACTGAGGATATCGTGCAGCACAAGTATCATTGAAGTATTTTGCAGCTCTATGAATACTATCAAACTCCCATGTATCCCAGGTAGTTGCGAGTTCTGGTCAATCAGTGCCACAATAATGATGAGTTAGCGATGACAAACAATAATCACATTCCCCTCGTCTATTGCTGGAATTTTCAGGCGGAATGCGGTCCACGCGCATGCATACAATAAAATCACAGCGCGACTCCAGATGGTTCCTAAAAGATTCTGGCATTACTGGATGGATAGAATTTCTGACCTACCAGTAAGAAGGCGGTTTAACGGTTGCGCTGGCAAGAGTCAGTGAGAGAATGATATCATATTGTGTTGGAGTGGAATGATCAACTGACAATCAGTCAGGACTCAACGCTCAAGCGCTCACCAATGACTTGATTGCGAATGAAAATAAAACTATCATGGGGAGCGGCAGGAGAAGACGTGCAGCATCAAGAAGCGATATGACCCAACACTGAATTCGAATGCCCACTCATTCAAGGTGCAACAGATGGTGCATAACGCGTTATATAAGCTTGGATATATAGGGGATCTGGATTCCTCCGAGACTTGGCGAACCATCAAGCTAGAATTCAGCCGATCACTGGGATCAACGATGAGATATCCATCTCTCTCAATAGGGACGGATTCCAACCCCTCACACTGTTTGCCTTATGCTTATGTGCTTATGTGTTCCACAAGTTTGTCGAGGTAGAGTCCTTGAGATGTCTCCGCGGCTTGCTCTCAGGCATCTCCAACACCTTTCCATACTGAGCTTACTCTGCACATTTCTATCTGACCAGCTGGAGGAACAAGTCACAAACACTATTCCCCAAGCCTAAACTAGTATTGCGCGGGCGATCCGGTGTCACACCTGTGTTAGTTTGTGGCAAAGCATAGCAAAGGTATGTTCCAGGTTTTGGCACCATGTTTCTTCAACATTGCTGATTACACTCAGATGTTATTCGCAGTACCCTTTCACCTCATTTCATGTTTCCCAGGAGTTTCCCATCTGACCATTATGTGCTCAGTCACAACTTTTTTTTTAGTCTGACGCCCGAATACAGTACTCCCTTGCTCTATTCCACATCCAAGAATGTCCCATCCTACTACTTCTCATAGACCCTTTGCTCACTTCTTTAGCACACCAAAATTGCAGAAATCGATGGATGCAAGAGCATTGTGTTGGCGCCCATGAGCATTGGTATCAATCTCAAGTATCGATGTCTTTCACAAGTTTGGTGTAGACGCCCGCTAACACGGCACGCGGTGCTATTTATATTTCCAAAAAGTCACGCTGAGTCCGTACATACGGATGACGAAGAAAACTCATGAGCGTGGATGACGCAAGTTCATTCGATTGGAGCCTTGATAACCTCTTCTGTTCGCTGCGCTGCTCAGTCACACACACTAGCGCAAACCGTCAACCTAGGCCATCATGGTGATGGTCGATTAGCAATATCTACAACTGGATCTTAGCATTCATCAACACCACCTTTCTCATGTTGGGATTATACAGGTGTGTTTCTTCTCCTCACCTTTAATATCAGAAAAAGAAGCTTACACAGAATCCATCTATTGGGAGTTATCTACATTCTTGCCAGGTCGAAAATGATTTGCTTCGTCGTCAGCTTCTATTCCAATGACAAATGGTGAGCATACTTTAAATGATGAATTCCGCAGAATCCCAATCAAGGATCCTGCCTATTAAGCCGCTACGCCCATGTACATCGAATCCTTAGTATGATTAATATACTTGTGGCTTCATACCCAGTTATTGACTGTTCTTTGCATGATGTGACCAGGCCGTCAGGAATGCCACGATGGACACTACATGAGACGATTTGTTACACTGTGGATCTCCTGGCGGTGAACACCGGCTCCGGATCATTCACGTTTTCATGTAAGTGAGGGATACCTTAATTCCGTGGATCATTCGTTCATGCATCTGACACCTTTCCTGCATTAAATGGTCGATTACGTTGGACTGGTGCAGCTGACAATGTGCCTGCCTCTGGCAGACCGAAGCTGGTGTGGCTCAACCTAGTGATGCATGCTACCTACGACAACGCCCAAAGGCTCTACTCCTACTGACTAAGCTGTGCAAAGGGTGGCAAACACCAGCCTGCACCACGCCCCGCTGGAGGGGTACCCCACTCCAACGTATTGATGAAGCACGAGTGTCGTATCGAGTCAGTCATTTTGCCAGTTACCCGGCCATGACCGAGGGCTTGGAAAGACTATCGAGTCGTGCTCTCACTCAATAGGTTACGGATTGACCAAGCATCACAAATGCATGGTGGGGGGTTTGGGTCGACATGAGCGGTAGGCGTCACAATTAAACTCTATTATTATCTCATCGACTGCATTCACTTAGGCAATAATCACAGACGCCCGGCCCTATGAGCGTCATGGCTGATGACGGATGAGGCCTGGCTATTTTTAGTCGTTGTCTCTATTTCGTCAGTATAGCACATTCTTTGTGCTTATTCGGTACATATCAAGCGTATGTCATCAAATTAGACAAGTTAAGATTAAAGTACCTGCAACATGAGCCAATATATGAAGTACTAGATTGTGTGGGGGCGAAGAAGCGGGACTCAGAGGCACAGGATTAAGCTCCGACCACGTCACTCATACTCGGCGGATCACAGATGGCCGAGACAGCGGGGATAAGACAACAAAGGTCTATAAGCACCTACACGTCCATCACAAGTAAGGTCTTGGACGCTAAGACAGCAAAAAATAGCTTCAGACTTCGCCTGGACTGATACAATTTTCAATTTACCTGAAACTTTAAGGTGTCCCTTGTACGTGCTTATTGTTTTTTGAGTGACCCAGCGAGGTTCTCCGGTTGCGCCAAACCAGAGGCGATGCATTGGGAGGAGAGGATGGGTCTGGTTTTCTTGAGCATCCTCCCAGCTCTCCTGAGCAGTCCATATCCATATCTGACGAGTATTCGGTGTGGAAAGTGACTGATGAATGTAGAGGTCCCCGCACTCAAGCGACTCGCAAGGCGGGGGAGCAAGAAGAGGCTCACAGCCGCGGGAATCAAACCAATGCATGATTTGATTGAGTCCACGAATTTTATGCTCCATGCGACGGGCGCTGTGCTGGGAGCCACTGCTCTGAGGATAGCTGAGAGTTGAATTGTCGGCTGGCATAGACGACCATGCATCAGGAATGAGCCGATATTCAATTGGTACAACAGGAACGTGTGGTTCTGGTGGTTTAAGTTGCTGGGCTGGGGAGGTGAGATTATCAGGATTTCCCAGAGGAGACGGAGAGCGTGATGTCGATGATAGGCCGCAGGTATGTGATTCAGGGGAAGCCAGAGATTGAGATTGTATCGGGGTATCATGATCATTTGGACCACAAAATTGGGGGGGCTGACGCTGAGAGGCATCTGAGCTCATCATACTGCGTAGGTCCAAGGATATGGGTTCTTCAGGGGAGCCAATGGAAAGTAGGTCAACATTTACAAGTCGTTGGCAATGAGACAGCGCCTGCTTTTTGAGACACTGCGTGAGGCTGGGTAACACTTCCTCGAAAGACTGTCAGTGAATAGGGAATGGCTGAGGAGATAAGTATGCACGCTTCCCTACCAAAATATTTGAGCTACTTACGTCAACTCCCCGTCTAGATACAGCAGAGCTCAGATATACATGCGGTTCCCCAGGCTTTGGGAAAGATTGACGGTGAACTGCTACAAGCTGGTTGGAGGGTTAGCACGACTCTCTACATATTTCACAGAAAAACTAACATCGCGCTCTTGCTGAAGTACCTGCCGATATGGCATGTTTGTCGCGCGAAGAAGACGGCCAGAATTTGTATGAGTGTGGTGCTTCATGAGTAGCTGAGCTGAGAGTATCGATCTGCCGATAGAAGTATTCCCTCAGATTAACATCATTTTATAGCCGGCAGTTACATGTGTTGGACTAAGGATGTTAAAGAAACAATGAAAGTGGGAGGCTCGACGACGAGGGAGCCTATTATCGGTGTTAAAGCAACTTGTACAAAGGGTGTCACAAGTCCCAAAGCGACCTTGACGATTTTCCACGGTTTGAAATCTCGGAAATCTCGGAAATCGATTTAAATTGATTAGGATGCTTTGTAATAGTCCCAATATAACACGTGATTGGCAAGCCATTGCAATAGAGCAATACTCTCAGGCTCCTTCCCACCACTGCTCCGAGTGTGAGGCGGGCTGCAAGGGCTTGAGCAAAATATCAGTCTGAGAGTTATTGTTAGAACCACGTGCAAAATTCAATCCCAGCATAACCTTAATCCCCTCACACTCTCACCAGCGGCCGGAAGATAACACATGTAAACATTGTCAGCCACAGTGGTTGGTTGGTTGAAACATCGGAAAATGATATTTATTGGTGCAGAATGAAATTAGGGGTAGAAAGCTTAGTTACTCCGAGTCACATTCACTTTTTTTTGTCAGAAATATGTAAGTCATCGAGTCCGGACACTCACGAATTCTTGCCTTTAGAAATCAAACAACGAGGCGCTGGGTCGGTAGTAACTTCACGGACTCTTTTAAAATACTGTCTAACTGACCTTCTGCAGGCCGCCAACTGTCAAGCTTTTACAGTGCACAGTGTGTGATTTGGTGCGCATATATTCAGTGTTTATTGTGTCCCGCATCTATATTAATGGTCTAGCTTTACAGAATTTTGATGACAGGTGGTTCATTTTGTTTCTGTCAATTGTATCATCATCTAATCAAGTGACTGCAGATCACCGACAATGCCTGGAGTACCAACAATCAACATTTCTGATGACTAGGATTCTCGACTCTGTGCCACTGTCCTTGGTTTGTTTTCAGTAAGTAGTTTCTGCATGGCTCTCACTGCCGCTCTTTTTGCCTTTCTCCCCGCCATCCTCCTTGTTTTTTTTTGTATCCTTGTTTATTGTCCGTTGGGGCGGGGCCCTATAGTAGACAAATACATATGGTATGTACCATAGTTTGTGTGCTCCTTGTTGCTTTGGACATGTTCCCTAGATGTTTCACAATGTTTCAGCACCTTTTGAATACTGTTTTTGAATACTAATGTAGTGTATTGGACACTTGTATCATATTTCAAACTATTTGAGCGCATTCAGAAAGGGCAAGTTTCAGACAATCTCATCATGTTTCAAGGTATTTGAGTACATTCATAGAGTCTTAGTGTCAATGTGCTCAAATGTGTTCACTTCAATAACTGATATAGGGCACTGCCCCGTCTTACTATCGGTTACCACAACTTCGGACAACCACTTGTTCGGACAGTCACACAATGTAACAGAGTAGTAACACAATGTCACATCTGCCGAAGTCAAGTTCCGCTCGGCATCCAGTAGCTGGCACAGGCAGCATTTGCATGTGGTGTTGTGGCTTTGTAGCATTCATTATTGTTATTAAAAGCAATTAAAAGCAATCTATTGAATATGCATTATCAACTGGTACGAAATTATGAGGGGCCGTAGGTACTGTTCAAGTTTAAATGACCTGCATATGGTACAAATGAGTAAGTAGGTGTTGTGTAAGATCCACGGGACATGCTAGCTGCCAAATGTGATTGATATAAGCTTGACGGATGAGCGGGAGTATGAGTAGGTGGCTATGGGATAGGCAGTGATGAACTAAAGCCAAAAGATGGTGTGGGGAGTGACAACGACGCTGGATGACTACTATTAGTAGCGCTGATGTTAGGTGCGGAGTCCTGGCTGTGTGGGGCCGCCTGCCTCAAATGTGTGCGACGATTTGCAGCTCCAAACAACGCAGAAAAGCGTGCATTGTCTGCCAGTGCAGGGTGCTCGTCAAGGTATGTCTTGATTTTGTTGGTCAGTGAAGTGATTGTGTTATGGCAATTCTAATCACATGACTCATTCGGACACTTTTTTGACTTTATATTCAAATCACAAAATCAGACCATTCACACATAATATTCTTAATGGAAGTGATGTCATAATAAAAATTTGGTCTGATTGTAATATTATTTATATATATACACCCATATAACATCACAAACTCTAATATAATCATCATGAAGTCCATCTCCTTTGCTCAAAAGGATAATATTGTGATTCTCTGCCACTCTAATATATCTAATAGGAAAATTGCTTCTAAAATGGTTTGAAAAGTCTATTATTGCTACAGTCATAAAACAGAACTTTCCAGGGAAGAAAAATCATAAAATGGGATAATCTTCCAAGCTTAATCTACAGAATAAAGGAGCTATTGTTCATTAAATTCTATCTAGCAAGGCTTTAAATGTTGTCCAAGCCACCAAGCTCACCAATTCCATTATCTCCACTCCTATCTTCAGTCAAATAATCAGAAACACACTTAAGGCAGCCAATCTTATGACTATAACCAAGAAGAAAATGCCTCTTCTTTTAGTAGCTTATCGGGGCATTTGCTTTAAAGTGCTAATATTGGACTGTGGAAGACTGGAACAAGGTAATTTCATCAGTCAAGATAAAAATCAGTAGAATGGAGTTATATGGCCAGGAATATGTGTGAAAAAGGGCAGGGGAACCATCAGGAGGAAGAGAAATCAAGGATACACTAAAGTTTGAAGGAGGAAGTATGATGTTATAGATGGAATGGTGTGAAATGGTGTAGGGATTCTTTGTGAAGTGGAAGGAGAGATGAATGCAGAGCATTAATTCTTCATTCTAGAGGAGTTTCTACTCAAAAGCATGTAGGAGTCAAGAATTGGTGAACAAGACATTATCTTCCAATAAAATAATGACCTCAAGCATACCTCAAAGCTTGCTACAAAATGGTTTAAAGACCATGATATCAATGTCCATCATTGCCAGCAGTCTCCAGACCTCAATCCTATTGAACATATCTGGGTATTACTTAAAAAACACCTTGCTGCTTATAAAGATCCTCTAAAGGGGTTATTTGAACTATAGGAGAGAGTTGCAGTAGAGTAGAAAAAGACTATTAAGGAGGAGCGTCAGAAATTGATGGAGGGTATGCATAGGAGGGTAGCAGCAGTGAATACAGTCAAGAGAAGTAAGAATATTATGTGTGAATGGTCTGATTTTGTGATTTGAATATAAAGTCAAAAAAGTGTCCGAATGAGTCATGTGATTAGAATTGCCATATCTTGCCCATATATGGTCAGGTTCCCACAATATATATCTCAGATTTTAGCCATGATGTAGGGCTCTCAGACATGTCCCTATACATTTATATTATACTTAAGTGCTGGCTTGCTATTCTCCAATTACCTGAAAATGCATAAACATTCGGACACTTTTTTGAGCCACTGTATGTGTATTTCAACCATTTGAATTTTCAAATTTTACAATCATAATACAGGTCGCATGCAAAGGTGGATCCGATTGATGTCGGGGACGGAGACTGCCTTTCAGATGACAAGATCAACAAGGCCATCCGGGAATACCAGCAGGGCGGTGGTGCAGACGGTAGTGATGAGGTGGAATCTGACTTGGAGTCTGAGGGTGATCAATTTGAAGTTGATGAAGTTGAGGCTGAGTAGAATAACTGTAGACTAGTATTTGAACCATGAATGCACGCCATTTATCTCCCGAGTGCGCGAGTGCTATGATGTGTACTTACTACAATTTTAAACAATAGATCACTACATAGCTGCACTACATTGCCAAGGTACAAGATACCGGATGCTATGTTGTGCAAATACACATATAGTCTGCGCTACATGGTACTATATCGGGGGGGGAGATGCAACCAGACTATAAGTGCGATGTAGCCTCTGTGGCGCTATATTGCAGTTCCCATTTTTCCTGATGTATGGTGGATCTCACCTGATGAGCTTTTGCTGCAGCTCTATAGCTCTTATATCTTCCTCCTTGAACTCCAGCAAGGGCTTCCTTAATCCGCGACTCGCGCTGGACCCTTTTGCTCAGAGCTGGGGAATGGGCACCCCTGCCCCGAGCACGCCCCATATGTCATCCAAGATTCAAGCAGATTTGCCAGTATGAGTGGGTTCGGCAGGACTGAAACTCCGCTACGGCAGACTCGGCTTGGTGACAGGCAGACGTGATTCTTGTGACTAGAGGCGAGCACATGCGAGGAGAAGGAGCTAGATAGAATGTATTATCTCAGTATCCTGAAGGGAAACTCTGTAGACACTAGTAGTACCTAGATAGAATGTATTCTATGTCGCTGTTAGCTCGTTATCAAGAGAGGGAAAACTAAAGGACGTACATCTCAGTATCCTGAAGGGAAACTGAGATGCCTACTGCTAAGGACGTCGTTTTTATGTGCGGGTGAACTAGGAAATAAAACGATATGAATTTAAGACATTCGGGAGATGGTGCTTGGCCGATGTCAAACGGATGCGCTCGCACTATGACGTATCCATCGGGACTCCTCTCAACACTCCCCCTCGAGCACATTCCAACTTCATCAGGCCTCGGAGACGTTCAAGACGTGGGCGAGGTAACAGTTTGGTAAGGGCATCGGCAATGTTGTCATCTGTGGGACAGTAGATGAGGGTAAAGGTGCCGTTGTGGACGTGAAATCTGACGAAATGGTAGCGTAAGTCGATGTGCTTTGTGCGGGAGTGGAACTTGTTGTTCTCCACAAGGGCAATCGCGGCTTGGTTATCGCAGTATAGAGGGGTAGGAAGGGTTGGGGACTCGTACAGCTCTCCAACGAGTAGCTGCAGGTACAAGATCTCGCGGGCCACAGTCATCGATGCAATGTATTCGGCCTCTGTGGTGGATAAGGCAATCAAGGGCTGCTTACGTGTGCTCCAAGCTACAGGTCCACCGTCAAGGATGACTATATAGCCGGTGACAGAGTGGCGATGGGCCTGGGATGCCCAATCGGCATCAGCATACGCCTCCAGTCCTGTGTTGGATCCTCCTAGCGTAATTCCATAGTCGGACGTACCCTTAAGGTAGCGTATCACGCATTTTGTGGCCTCCCAATGGGCAGTACTGGGGTTACGCATGAACTGAGACAAAGTTGCGACTGCAAATGCAATGTCTGGTCATGTACTGGTTGCGGCATACATCAAGGATCCTATAGCATGCTGGTACGGAACGTTCTTCATAGCTTCAAGTTGAGCATGAGTGGCTGGGGATTGGGAATCTGAGAGAATGGCACCTGTGTCCATTGGAGAAGGGGCGCTCTTGGCATCTGAGAGGTAAAAGCGGTCTAGGATGGTCTCAACATAGGCCTTTTGGGAAAGTGTAATGGTTCGGGCTGCGCGATTGCATTCGACCTTAAGGCCAAGGAGCCAATTAAGTTCTCCAAGGTCCGTGATCTCGAAGTGTTGTTGCAGTTGGGACTTGAACAAGGTGATGTGGCACAGATGCTGTGACATCACTGCCATGTCGTCTACCGAAATGGTAATGACAGTGTGCTCTTCCTTGGTGTGCTTGAAATAGAGAGCTTGGTCAACTTTGGAGCATGTGAATCCAAGGATGCGAAAAACACCGGCAAGTTCTTCTGCCCACTCATATCCAGCCTGCTTCAAGCCCGGTAAACTTCTTCTCAGCCTCAAAACCTTCCTCTCATCACCCTTCTTCAGATACCCTGGCGGTGCCCTCATATAGATCTCTTCCTTGACCTCGGCGTAAAGATACGCGCTCTTAATGTCGACCTGATGGATCTCCCAGTCACGCTGGGCAGCAATGGAGAGAATGATGCGGATGCTGGACATATTGGAGGTGGGTGCGAAAGTCTCGAAATAGTTGAGCCCATATTGCTGACATTGTCCGTTGGCAATGAGCCTAGCTCGAAGTTTCAGCTTCTCTCCATCTGGACCACGTTTGGTTGCCAGAACGAAGTGGCACGGGATAATGTTAGCACCCCCAGGTAAGTCAACTACTTCCCAGGTACCCAGTTTTTCGAGCTGACTAATTTCATAGTCAATCACCTCCTGCCATTCAATGGCATCTGGTCCATTCAAGGCCTGGTTAAGGGTCGGCTCTGCCTGCGTGGCAGCTAGAGCATGATGGTGCCATTGGGTAAGTGGTTGCTCATCTGTATATTCTGACTCTCCAGGCATCTCGGCCGCTAGGGTCGCTTGCTCCCCCTCATGGAGGGTAGCGTAATATCCAAGTGGGTGGTGCATTCTGGTGGGCCGTGGCGCGGGTGGCGTTTCCACTTGGATGGTAGGTCTTGGAGGCATGGAGGGTGGCTGTGGTAGGACTACTGGGACACTCTCTGTTGGTGGAGTAGGAGGCGCTGGTGCTATTGCTGGTGGTGTTGACCCCCCCTCATCCAGTATGTCCACTCCTACTGCGCCCAGAACGAAGCTAACGTTCTGTTTGACGGACACCTTCCTCTTCTCTGGCCAATATACCCTGTATGCTTTACTCTGCTGATCAACCCCAACGAATATCGCCTCCTCTGCCCTAGGCTCCAGTTTCCTGGTGTCTGTGACGTGGACATATAGCAAGGATCCAAACTCATGGGCAAGGTCTAGTGATGGCCGCTGTCCTGTGACAAGTTCATATGGAGTGTGGCCAGGGATTGAACATGAAGGTAGGCGATTTTTGAGCCAAGTGGCATAACTGATGGCCTCCGCCCACAGGAACTTAGGAAGGTTGCGCGCTAGTAGCATCGCGCGGGCATGTTCAACGAGGGTCTGATTTAGGCGCTCGGTTACACCATTTTGCTGTGGTGAGTCATGTACTGTTAGCTGCCTTTCAATACCTTGATCCCTTAGGTGGTTATCGAAATCCTCACTCAAGTATTCACCCCCCTATCGGACCGTAGGGTCTTGATACGCACACCGTCATTCTGGCGGGACAACCAAGCCTCGTACTGCTTATATGAGGTGAGCGCTTGGCTCTTTTGCTTCAGGAAGTGAACCACGGTCTGACAGGTATAGTCGTCTGTGAAGGTCATATAGTATGAACACCCTCCAAGACTTTTGACACGCGCTGGCCCCCACAAATCGGTATGGATGATATCTCCATATTTCTCAGCACGGGTTTCACTCTCCTTTGGAA
Organism: Suillus subluteus; assembly: GCA_016647755.1. Lineage (NCBI taxonomy): Eukaryota > Fungi > Basidiomycota > Agaricomycetes > Boletales > Suillaceae > Suillus > Suillus subluteus. The sequence goes on along the minus strand of JABBWI010000114.1, from coordinate 133,123 downwards.
ACAGGTGGCGCATGGCCTTCACCTTGGCACAGGCATCGCAGAACTCTGGCTTGGAGGACAGGTCCACGTCGATACCGACCACTAATCCCTTCTTCAGTGCATCAAGAACCGCAGCCTGAGACACATGGCCTAGCCTTTTGTGGAGCTCACAAATGGTGAGCTTCGATTTGGCCAGGTTTGCCTGATGGGTCTGACACCCAAGTACAGTGTACAACCCCTCGACTTGAGGGATTTTGGCTATGAGTTGACGCTTCAGTCCTTGGGAAAGGATTCTACACATGGTGCCTTTGAAGTGGACTGCAAGACCTGCAGAAGTGATGCGGTTGGTGGAGATAAGGGTGAATGCCATGGCTGGAGCATAGAGGGCGTCTTTCAGCGTGACAGAGGTATGTTTGTCACCCAACGGTAGCTCAATTTTAACGTCCCCTTTTCCTATAGCGCTCAGACTTGAGCCGTCAGCAGTGTGCACTTCCTGGGGTGCAATATCAACGAAGTTCGTGAACTTCGTGCGATCTGGGCAAAAATGGGACGTCGCTCTGGAGTCCATGATAGCACCACGTCGTGCTGCAGGTATGTTCATGCCCTCGGCGACGCTCGCTAACAACGAGGTGACAAATGCATACTGCTCCTGAGAGTCAGTCTCAGTCGCAGCGTTGGCAGCTTGCTTTTGCTGGCGACCACCCCTTCGTCCCTTCTGGTGAGGAGCTTGGCCTTCCTTCCCCCCGCCTGGCCTCCAGCAATCCGTTTTGTAGTGGCCTTTGTGGTCGCAATTGAAACAGGTAATATCCTGGTTTGTTTGGGTCAAGCTCCCGGAGTTCTTGGCCTTAGTCTGACTGCTCCTGGCAGTGAAGGCACCCGATGCGCCTTTCTTAGTGGAACGGCGGTCGGTTATGAGTCGGTGCTCGTACTCCTCGCTGATGACGCTTATTAGCTCATAGGAGGCGAGTGGCGTTTTGGCTATCTTCACTGCAGTGTTGATAGATGACAGCAGTGGGCGATAGGATTCTGGTAGGGACCCTAGCACTATAGCTTGGAAGTCCCGTTCTCCCAGTGATGCTCCCATCCTGGCCAGCGATTTGCGGAGTCTGAGGAGCTCTGCGAAATGAGCTTTTACATCTCCTCCTTCATCACACCTAATGTCCTGTAGCCTCCTGCGCAGGTCAATCTGGACAAGTTCAGTCTTGCCTTCATGTATCTGGCAAACCTCTGCCCAGATAATGGAGGCTGTCTCGAGCTTCTGAATGCGAAGTAGGAGCTGGTCTGTGATGGTACTGAAGATGTGCTGTTTTACCAGTGAGTTCTTCTGGTAGTATTCGTCTTTTTTCTCATCTAAGTCATTGATCTCGCTCTGCGTAGACATTGAGCCGTCAGGCTTCATAAGCGCACTCGTTGTCGCGTTAACCGTGAACGGTATGGGCTTTGCTGCACGACCATTGACATATCGCATCAGACCTCAAGCACCAATGGCTGTCATCATTCGTTCCTTATAGGTAATCCAGTTGCTCCCGTCATCGGCGAGCTTTGGGATGTTGAATAGCGAGGAGGTGGTACCAGGGAGCATAGATTCCATGGCCGAGACAGGGCTCATAACCTCTTGCGACTAGAGGCGAGCACACGCGAGGAGAAGGAGCTAGATAGAATGTATTATCTCAGTATCCTGAAGGGAAACTCTGTAGACACTAGTAGTACCTAGATAGAATGTATTCTATGTCGCTGTTAGCTCGTTATTGAGAGAGGGAAAACTAAAGGACGTACATCTCAGTATCCTGAAGGGAAACTGAGATGCCTACTGCTAAGGACGTCGTTTTTATGTGCGGGTGAACTAGTAAATAAAACGATATGAATTTAAGACATTCGGGAGATGGTGCTCGGCCAATGTCAAACAGACGCACTCGCACTATGATGTATCTGTCGGGACTCCTCTCAACAGTGATTTTTGGCTCTGTCACACCTCAACAAGGATCTCAATCATTTCTTGACCAATTTCAAAGATTCAACTTCGCAATAGTATATTACAAGTGTACAATGATATGTGGTCAAGCAGAATATGATTCAAAGTGGAGTTGAGTGAGATATTGCAAAGTGTCCGAACCAGTGGTTGTCCGAAGTTGTGGTAACCGATAGTATAGAAAAATGCTGCGAATCCGGATATACAGCGAAATGCGCGGGCATGTGTTCTGCGTGCATCAACATATCCAGCCCTATTTGGGCAGACAATTCTCACTGGGCGCTATCCTCAATTCTTGACATTTCTTTCGCACGAATCTTCACATAATTGCATACCATTAAAGGGTAGCAAAAGCATTCTCGCCTTTGTGAGATATGTACGACGTACTGTATGATCTTCCGCATACTCGCTTCGCTATCAATGCTATCTGCTTTTCGCAGGATGGTCGTGTACTCGCTAGTGGTGATGATGCTGGATATATTCGGTTCTTTGATTTTCCACTTGGAAAGGAATTGCGTAGAGTGAGGGTTACTACCGCTGTAACATCACTTCTATGGCATCCAAACAAACTTGATGTCATTTTCATTGGTGGTGTGAGGGGCAATGTCACTGTCATGAGCCTTCATGTAAAAGTGAGTGCAAATAAAGATACCATCGGATTCGCATCTAACGTCTATCTCGAGGACCAGGCTCAAGGTTTTTCTCTTCGCACTGGAGTTAATGCACCAGTGGATATGTTGGCCTATGACGCCTGCAATGGGTGTCTCGCTGCAGGAGTTGGTACTGATATTGTTCTATTCAACCATCCTGAAGGTGCTGTGAACTGATCCCGCAGAAAAACACAAAGGCTGAGATTTCCGTAGACCCTTGGACATTTGGTTTAAATATTCCGCCCCCACCTATGGCCTGTGCGGATGATAACAAGCTCTTGCTACCCTTGCCCCGCACTCTGAAATTCAGTAATAACGGACGTTCTCTCATTGCGGTGTATTTTCAACACGGTATTGTGTGGGCAATCTCATTTTACACCAGCAGAAGAAACTCAATTGTTCATCATTCAAGCTCATGGCTGATAAAGTCTCTCCAACCAGAATGGACTATCTGGCCTAAACGTACACGTGTGTAAGTGCATTATTTCGGGATCGCAATGATAAGGCGATATTGACAGCCAATCAGGGGAGGGGCCTGTTTCTCCGCCAATGGAAGGAATGTGGTCGTGTCGAATCTCTTCGACGGCTTCAATTGTTACGATATCAACAATGGCAGGCACTTGGCCAACCTCGCAACCCCGATCATCCAGAATGTCTCACTACCTTCACTGTTTATCGATGGTGGCCAATCGATATTGTGCGGAAGCTCCTGTGGATACGTCTTGATATATTCTGGAAACATGAATAGCGTCCTTCAGGTATTAAGACACAGTGGTATGTACCTTGAGATTAATGCTGCTACTGCTATTAACTGATTTCGATGTTCCCCCTAGAGCACGACGTCATTCAGACATTGGTTCGTTTGTAGTCATTCTTTGGTCTGAACTGACACCAATCCAGCGGAGAAGGCCTATTGCGAGAGTGAGGCAAGGTTCATCGCAACAGCCTCATCCGAAACTGATTTGGACAATTACATTCGGATCTGGAGGGCAAGCACAAGTGAGAGATACTTTCTCCTGAACATCTGTATAAATTCTCATAGCAGTGGCTAACGTGGCAGCTTCGCAAAATATTCTAGTAAGCTGCAAGCATCATCATTTCCTAGAGCGCTATACTGATATAAGAAGGGCTCATCACGATCACGCTGGAGTATTAGTATATCTGTTATGTCGTTGATATTTCTTGCGGTGGTATTTCTTTGGATTAGATGTTTAGGTGTCAATCCAACGCAGGTCGGTCCACACTCTATTTCATCTTCTCTCTCCCGCCCTCTCTCACAGCTGACAACAGATCTACGTGGAAAGAAATACCTTGGAAGCTTTAGAAGTCTGGCACCGCCTGGCCAGTCGTGCCATTGAGGTTTTAGGCCCGTCACCTATTTTCACCTGGTGCTGGGTCAAGACTATGTTTTCGTCACTCGCTTCAATCATGGGCTTCCGTGTGTTTAACATGGCTTGGAACTTGAGAGGCGAGGATCTTGGCGGGCAGCAAGAAATATATTTATGGAATTCATGAACCATGCATGTTTTTGACCCAGTATACTTAGCGAGAGTTGCAATACCTTCTTGAATGCAGACCATGCGCTCCTTCGCATCACCGTAACGGGAAGGACATGCTTTGAAATCTCAGCCCGTTTTGTATAGACGTTTCAGCGCCTCTCAAAATCACGAATACAGTCCCAAAATACAATCAACAATCAGATCTAGTACATCACCAAGGAATCCTTTGTTGTCATTTCAACTTGGTTAACTCTCACAATCCTCGATGCGGATCGTTCCGTTTCCGTTCCCATCTTATCCTAGACTGGTGACCAGCCCCAGATCTATGAGGCAAACCCTCGATAGAGCCCATCGAGTGCATATTATGTAAGCTTCATGGCCCGATTATCTATCGTTTGATGTCCTTTGTCCTGCACATCGTCTGCCTGCACGTGTACATTCGATCTGGTTCTCAACCATTCCCCTTTGTCGTCCATCTTCCATATAGCGCGACATGTCATCTCAGAATATTAACGTTAAATCCACCTTTTTTACCCATAGGCCTTCTGCACATTCGGTCCTCAACTCTCTCTCGATCGTTCTGGCTGTGCATCTATCAGCAGCTCTACAATGCCAAGAAACGAGGCGCGGATTTATGGTTTGCTTAGGAAGTCGCTTGTTGGGGAACTTCTCGACACTCAATTTGACCTGTTCTCCGCTCGGTCGACGCGCGCAGGCAACGTTACCAAGCCTCGAGCATTGTTTGCAAACCACGAAGCCCTCGCCGCAAGTTCAGAGTACTTTGCCAACTGTGAGTCACGTGTCTGTCACCGCTCAGTCGAGTTCAGCAGATCCTCTCAGTACTTTCCGAAAAAACGCCCAACGATCCTACTTTGATCGAATTTCAAGACTATCACACTTGCGCAGGAGGGATCCCCCTCAGTGAGTATGGTTATGCGTCCGATAGCGACCTCGATGAAGAGGGGGAGGGAGGCGAGATTGATGAAATTGTCAAAGACAGTAGGTGGTTTTACTCATCGTGGTACAGGATTGCCTTATGACGATATTTTGAAGATGAGAAGTGTGTGGATATTTCTGCAGAACGAATGTCTCGAACGGCATCAGACTCGAATTTGGCTACGAAGGGAATGCAACGTATTATCCTAAACCGTAGAGTATTGGTAACAGATACTGCATTTAATATGTGCGGGTCTACCATCCTATCGCTTGGTTCTCTCGCTTACCGACTTCCATAGATGGCAAGCTTTATTGTACTATCTGTACACCGACGAGATTGTTTTCGTACCTTTGCGATCACAGGGAAGTAAGATTGGGAGACATGGCAGCCTTGATGGGCCTCCGCCATGCTCACCGAAGTCTATGTATCGCCTAGCATGCAAGGTGCGTCTCGTGTGACCTGGCATACCTTGTAAACTGATACTTGAGATTACCAGATAAAGCATGATAAATTGCAGGCCAAAGCGCTTGCTGCTATACATTCAAGTTTGACTGAGCACAATATTGTACAAGAATGGTCTTCATCCCTGAAATCCAGGCTAGTTCATTACATATTTTCCCATTTTCCTGACTTACTATCTTTTGAAGGTTTCCTTCCATTCTTGAGGTGGAGAACGAGAGCTTATTGATACTCCCACTGCCATGAAAGACTTTCCGATGATTGCGGGTGTCGACCTCCCGCACGAGACTGATGTCTAATCAAATGAAAGAATGCCGCTTAAGTGACGCTACACAGTACCACATTATGTGTACTGAATAATGCAACCAGTAGAATTCATTCTGTCTTGCTATAATATGCGTGGATTTGCTGCGAAATAATTGAGAACGACCTTCTGCTGCCTACCGTCACCCTCCTGATGAATCACTGGCAAAATCCACCAACACCAATTTCAGCAGCAATGATGAGTCAGAAGACGATAAGTGGTTGGTGCGCAAATGTGTTGTGAAGCTAACCGTTCCTTCGTACTGTAGACGCATGAATCACGGGAGGACTCTATCTGCTTGGAAGAGACGCGACCTTCTGTCCATAGCATACAATTGAACACTGTTTAACTGGTGCATGTCGCGTATCATCCGAGTCGTGCATCATCCCTGCGATCAAGTGGAGGGAAGAGTCGAGGATCGGACGAGGCTTGATTTGGGCGAAGGACGCCGTTCATGCATTGACTCGGATGTCCACGGCAAGTGCTTCATCCCATCGACACGCCCTTCCTGAGGCTGTGGTGGTTAGCGTGGAAGCTTCTCACTCCCAGATAAGTGTCTTGGGTGGGCAAGCGTATGTCCCCGATGTGCAGGGCATGTCAGCAAAATGATGGGGTGAAGGTAGAGGGCGATGTGATGGATGAGGATGAGGCAGAGGAGGACCCTGTAGCTAAGAAGCTGAGGTTGACATTGTTGGCGCTTGCGAAACGCGCCCCACTTGACAAGATCGCGCCTTTACCTGCTGCGCTTGTTCCAGCTCATAGTATCCGGAAGATTGTACCGACTATTTAAGGACGCTGTTCCATATTTGTGGCAGACGATCTTGGGATTGGACTGCATTAGATTATAGTATACGTGTAAGCATGGTGATTGGCGGTAGAAGTAATTAATCCTGAGATTAGACTTCTTGCGATGGATTTGCATGTGCGCAGTCTCTCATCACACCCAGTCGGTCCCAAGCGCTTTGTCTATTTGAAGGAAAACTACGATGAGAGCTCTAGTGTTCACAGCAACCTGTCGGAGTTTAGCAAGTCAGTCACTCATTTCTGGGTCCGTCACTAGGTTGATAGACTCGTGAACAATCCAGTGCACAGTGATACAACCTTCACTCCTCATATAGGTCTCATATTTATCTCGTCTGACAACGCTGGTTGTTTGCTTCTTTTATGTTCATTCGCCGTTGGACATTATAGGTCTATCACCGAGAAGCTTCCATGTCAAGTCGTGTGCTCGACAAGTGTCATGTTCACATGGGTCATCATAATGCATCGACGCAAGATGTCGCGCACGTAATCATGATACAGCTCACTGGCAGGCTGACGATTGCGCAACGTTGTCATTGGTAATACAGTCATTCCAAGACCTCTTACTGACATCGCTGACTTCATAGGATGGACTGACTCAGACTCAGTCGAGTCAGTGGGAACGCCGTCACATTAGTAACCTTCAACACTGTGGCTTGCTCCTGGACAACTGTTGACAATCACTGTTTCAGTCACCTTCGATACAGGTAAGCAGTCCATCTTTAAACCTCTTTGTGTTGAGATATTCAATCTCCAGCCAACCGTCTCTCAGCTTCGGCGACCATTTATACTCTAGTAAGAATGTCCAAGTTGTTCTATTGATACATTGTTTATTCGTTGACATCTTTTACGGTTCCACCTCGTACAGTGTGGCCATACTCTGTCACGGCACGAAACTCAACCCAATGGGTGGCCCGTATCTGTTTTTATAAAATTGTGGAATAACCTGTGCCACATACTTTCTCGATAATTCAGATGAGCAGCTTTACTATTGCGAAGCAACAAACCTTGATGCATTGCCTTCCAACATTTCGTGGACGAGGTCCTCATTAAGATCTGTCGATCGCCATTCACCCTCTCGACGCATGACAGAACGGTAGCTGTGCCATTGATGATTCTCTCCAAGCATCTTGACGGTGTTGAGACTGCACTCAGCTGCCTGGTGGACAGTCAATATTTCATGAACATTAATCAGTCATTTGCAGACGAGGAGTGTGATGCTAACCTTTTCGGCTTCAATTCGAAGAGCTTGTTCCAGTTCATTCATGTTATTGTCGATCTTTGCTCCTGAAGTTTTGCGTATCTCGTCGACAGTCTTTTGCTTGAATTAGTACATTCGTACTATAAAGTAATAACTTCTGGCTTACATCTCTGAGAGCTTCCACCAGGTTTCTTACTGCATCCTCATAGGCTGTGAGCCTTGAATCTCGCCGTGAAGAAAGAAAGTCACTCTCAATTGATTCCCACAGCAATGTTGACCTGTGCGCGTGGGCATTAATGTCCGAGATTGCTTTCTCGGAACCAAAATCATGAATATGACGACGCAATTGTGGAATACCAGTCTAGACTCAGAAAATCGTTAGATGCGCCGCCTATCCATCATGATAAATGATCTCAATGGGCCCATTGTGCGCCTGCCTCTCGAACGTGGCCGTTTCAGAGTGGATCGCGAGCCTGCGAGCGTTGACGCGTGAAACAGGGCCTTTGTAAGCGGGCCCATGTGAAGATTCTCCATGACGCGTGCTTCGATCTTAACGAAGCACACGTCTCGCTCTCCGCATTCTTAAGGCTCAGCTTGAGAACAGATCCTCCATTCTTTCTTCATCTCTGTGCTCATCCCCATTTACGCGTCGCTCGACATTTTTTGTCCATCCACCCACCTCCCTATCTTATACTCCAGCGTGGTTTTTGGTCTGGGTTCATGTGTTCTTCGGACCCTTCGGTCTACGCACATTCTCAGACATATCATGCTCCAAAGGTCTGTTTTTCTTCATTCTCAAAACTCTTCGATTCCGAACATCTCGGTTTTGGATTTTTGTCTCAGATCACGTGATCCGCCCAGCCCTCTTGCGCTGGTCGGGCAAAAACAGACCTTCCCACACAAAAAACGAGTCAATTACCTTTACTGATTCATTCCTCAAAGCCTCACCTCTCATAGTCCTTTCTCTTCCTCTCTCGCAGTCGCTTCACATCGACTACCGTTCTCCAATTTCAATATCAAGTTCTCGCGACGAAACGATAATATTGACAATCTCTCAATTTTCACCTAACCACGCGATCATACAAAGGTCAGCCTTCGCAGAACAAACGATCACTGCAAAAGCCTTGTAACAGTGTCTCCGCAGGCGCGCAGCCTTCCTCGTGTACAGTGGCCCAGTTTGGCATATATATGCCTACAGCGATAAAAAGGTATGCCCTTGATCAATCATCCGCATCCGCATCTCTTCACTTGTACCGTGGACTTGGTCAAACTCGCTATTCGCAATAAGCTTTTCAATTGTTGAGTGGTTTGGATCTAATACCTCTGCATAGAGCATGGTGTTGGTATCGTTGCTCCAGTTCTTCATAACGACTTGGTTTGTCCTCCCAAGGGTCGTGGTATACGTATTCGTCGGGTCTCATCTCGCCAGACTCTTGGATGGCAAACAGCGAAATGGCATGTATACCCGTAAGAACCCATGTCATCCCATTCTGCTCTCATTGATTCATGGCGTGCAGGAACAAAGATTCTCAACGGCCTTTTCATTGTCGGTGGTATTTTGTCAACTGTTTTAGCCAGCTCGTTTGTGTTCAGGTCACCGCTATTCACCGAGCTTTTCCCACACTGTACAGGCTGCTCTAGTATTTCATACAGAAGGAGATCAAACGTTTATGTGCCAGCTCGTTGAGGCGTGACGAAACGGCTGCAGGGGCATCTAAGACGACAGAGGAAACACCTTTCTGCGACTCTACAGTTTGACTCTTGCTTCCTTAGTGAGCTCATTGTAGTAGGCCGCCTTATCCTGGTAATGAGTTTTATATCACCCACCCGCGCTGTTATGTTCTCAATGGATCGATCCAGGTTGATCCTGCTGAATGTTGCTGTAGCAATCCTTGCTGCCACGTAACTAGGCCTGGCAGTGGGATTCCCCTCATGATGGGACAAACACTAGTGAAGCAACCTCTAAGGAACGGGGTCGAGAACAAATGGCAAATGAGGGCAGCGGTTTATATATACGAGGTCAGCGGGAACGTATATCTCATAAATCTAAATTAATGTGACATGCTTGATAGGTACTTGCGTCAAGTTAGTTGCCATCGGGTTTTCGGTCATTGAAGATGCCGTTCGGGATATTGCAGTAAGTGAACTGGGCTTAAAGGAATACCCACCGGCTACCAGGATCGTGGCATTGCTTGAGAAAACATCTCCTCAAAATCAGGACGTCGCTTGTCGATGGTTTGAGATCATAGCAGCCTATGTTGCAGGTTAACCTCGCTTAGCACACACGGGGGCCTTACTGATGGTCATACAGACTTGAGTTCATCTCAATTGTCAATAATTTCGAGGCTGCTGATCGTTCCTACGCAGGTAGAATCTGGCTTTCCTCTAGCCAATGTTATCTTGGAGGGGCACCGAAAGGGCAGTTTCACTCAAAGTTGTTTGTCTTTGTAGATTCTGGCCCTTCCGCCAACAGCCCTAAGCAAGAGCCCTCTGTAGAAGAGGTATCTAGCATTTTGGTTGCCGATCCACAAAAATTTTACTACTTGGCATGTAGTTATGAGCTTTCCGCTACTGTGTACACTCAGTTACCTCGTTAAATTGTGTAAATTGATCGTCGACACTCATCTGCTATCTGCAGGCGCGCTCGCCCAAATGAAAGTTTCTCCCATTTTGTTCAGTTTTCTGTGGCAAAAAAGTCTCGAAAGGAATCAAACAAACCCCTTGATCTCGACGAGGACGACTGGGAGCCGCCCGACGATCTTCAGAAGCCACGTCTCCTAGTTTCCTCGTTTTACTGAAACCCTGATGTACTGTTTCAGTGGATAAGATTTTGAGACAAACAACAGCGACCAGAAGTCAGTGGAGGCAGCCAGAGGAAGCTTCACGCCTGATACCAAGTACCTGATGCACGTATGAGTCAGAGTTTGAAGCCTGGAATGCATTCATTGTCCCCCTCAGATCGAGTCACACTAAAGTCTCAGGTAGCATCAAAAACTCTTTTTGCCATCCGCTCCAGCCCCACCTCTTATTACAGCTCCACCAGTGCCGCCACTAGATTCGTCTACTCCCGATGTGCCCCCTCAACATGCAGTCGACAATGATGACGTCGGACGACAGAGTAGGGCACCCCCTAGCAAGGGGTGAGCAAGGCAGAGAGTCAGCAGAGCAAGCAGAAGCCAATATAGGCCGAGAGCAAGGGCTGGGTTAGCTTAGTCAGCACTTAGGTCTTCGAGAGGTGTAGTCATAGTCTATCCCTTCCACGAAGCCACAGTGCACGTACACGCACTAGCTGGAGTTACCACTCCAACGTTGCTCCAACGACATCCCACAATTCCAAATATTGTGAATGACACATTGCAGAACATCAGGCGCAAGATACCTGGTTTCAACAGTCCATCAGAAGATCCTCTTACTCTCTCACAGGGTTCCTAAATCCGAGGTGAGAGAGTCATTCGGTGGGGCGAGACGATATTTTTCAACTAGAGATCTCCTAGGACACCTCTAAGTTACTGTGACTCCGTGGAGCTAGACACGGCCTGTTGGCCCTTTCCACAGCTTAGTCAGCATGTAGACTAGTTATCACCATGTTCCTAGCTAGCATCAGGCCGCTGGCCCTGCTCCAACGTTCACCCTTTTCATCAGCGGTAACCATCCCAATGCCTGGCAAGTCAATTTTCAAGTGGTATCTTCTCTCGAATCATCAAGGGTTTTCTTCCAACACGATCTTCCGCTATGCTAGCGACGACATCAAATCTCTCAAGCGTGCTCAAGCCTCATATTATACTTCCAAAACTTGTAATAATTTACTCTATGACATCTATCAACCCTCCGTCAACACCCACGCTCAAAGATGAGAAGCAGAAAATTGAAAAGAGAGAAGGGGAAAGTTGTCACTCAGATGGCTGTGCTCAACAGCGCGCATCAGGCACACACCCTGGGTTCTTCGATCTGTCTGGTGTACAATTGACTATACCTGTCGAATTCCTCTCTGACGTGTTTATGAAACCTTCAAAAGTGTGATTTGGACCACTATGTAAGGTGGGTTTCCCCCGCTGCCTCTGCTGTACTCACCACAACTCAGAAACCAAAACTCGTGCTTTACGCGCTGCTCATACCTGACACCCTTGTTTCTCTCTCCATCGCGTCAAACCATCGCCTAAATACTCCCGCGTTCAAATTACTTGGTTTTTATACCCCAAAGTGCGTTATTTCCGCAAATAATAATGCAGTTCCTAACACATCCCATCAGGCAAAATGTCTATAATTCCTCGACCTCTCACAAAAAAATCTAGACAAGAAGGCAGTAGAGTATATCGTTGTCTCATTGACATCAGCACCTGAGCCTAGTTTAATCTCTCTCCGTCTAGGCGATTGTTCTTTCAGAGTTCCAGCGGTGGACGTACTTGGTGAGCCATCAATTTCACACTGCGTTCAATTTCCACTAAGTGAAGCAGCCCGAGTTATTTGTTATTCATCTCTTCGCACGGGAAGGAAGTGATAGCAGCACAACCTCCCCCGCTCTCGGCTTCTGGCCCACCTGTCCCCATCATCACTTAAATCCACAGGGTGATGTCACTACTCGTCATTTTGCACCAAAACTAGGCCTCAGCGGTTGGAGGGCGGACTCCATCCCAATGGTACGGCTCAAAGGCATAATGATAGTCCAAGTGCTGCACTCCCGGATAAGGAGCGCTCCCTCGATGGATTGTCAGGGCTTGGAGCTCTCTCCATGTTAGATCTATGATGCAATGACCTTCACATAAAGTACTTTCATCGGATATGTTGTTATCTATTGACGATCTCGGCGTAGAACGGGGTTACTTATCTGGCACAAGTACTCAAATGAAACAGGACATTTAAAATCCTGAACTTGAGCGAGAACAAGCTGGATGTTCAGTGCTTAGTAGCACGTGTTAAGGCGCTGGTAAGCATTTGAAGTCTCTTTGACTAGTCTGATCCTGGTCTCGAAGGCGTGCGTTGATGACTCACTGCTGGTGCCTAGGCTGAAACTTTGTTTAGGTCCAATCACGCCGCAAAGCCTTCACATCAAATAACGCTCTTAATCGCCGATTTCTTGTGCAGAATTTATCACCTACCGGTATCATGTTTTACTGGTGCGTCACTCCAAAGATGTGACGTGCTAACTTCTCTGTTGAGGTCGTTGATTAAGATGGATGCTTCAGCATGACGTCCAGTCGTCTTGTTTTATTACTGAAACGCTCATCAGGGAAACGTAATTCGCTACAGAGTGCTACAGAGCACTACAGAGCGCTCTGTAGCTCAATTGAACCCGCTGATGCTGGTTAATCTACTCTTATGTAATAGGAATCAGAAATCCGAGCTTGAAGGAAGATGTAATCATGGTGATTCTGTGGCCTGCCTCATGGCAGTCACGACGTGACTTGGTAAGAGGGTAGGACTTTTAAGGGAATAATTTACGCAATCTTTGTCTATCAGGAATTATTCTCAGTCCTTTGTGCCTTTAAATTCCTGCGTGATCCCGAGCATTCAAGATCTATCCAATGCCTCCCTCTCGTAGTGAAATAGATTGCCAGAGCGTCCATAAATCTTATAATCTTCGTTCCTCGAAGTGGAACCTTTCAATATTCAGTTCCTGAGCTGTTATCAATTTCGCCAGGTACGTTTTATACATTGTAAAATCGCGGAACTCGCCACTGATTTTGGTTTTCAGACGGCATGCCAAGCTGAAGCCCTTAGCATCGACATAAAGCAGTTAAGAAGGGCAGGTACACACCATTAATGACAATTTTTTATTTTCTCATCATGGGTCAAGAACTTGGCTACGGTGAAGCGAGAGCAAGCAAAGGCTTTACACGGAGCGAGACAGCGTGACTGCTGCTCACAAAGGAGTATGCATCCAGTATTTGACAAGTCATCTAAAACTGGTTTTCATCCTTTCGCAGTTATTGCAAGCCGTCAAAGCCGCATTGCAATGCCCAATATGCAAAACGGAAATTGGGAAGCCTTTCACGTAAGTCCCCATTAAGTCTGATTCTTGGATGTCACTGAGGAGCCCGTTCAACAGGCTGAGTTGCCACCATACATTCTGTTATGAGTGCATAGTCAGCTGCTTTCATCAATGTCTAAGGTCACATTTATCCTACTACCCGGAAGCGATAATTCCGGATAATTTCAGAAATCATGTCACACCCTTTACAGGCGCCGAAATCGAAACTGTTGTGCGACAGCCAAGACCCCATTCTTCCTGGTCGCTATTATCACTGTCCGACTTGTCGGGCGTTTATAAATGACCCTCCTGCCGAAATTCCGTTGCTCTGCGACAGTGACTGCGATGATGTCTGACCTACTCACTCCCGATGTAAGATGTGCGAATCAGGGGGTACCTGCAGATTCAGCTGCACAGGTGGGGAATCTTCTTCAAGAGTTAGATGGGTAGTAGAACAATAGGATTTGAGGAACCGTGTTAGACCGTACTCCCATTACCTCCAAAGCCCCACTCATTTGTACACTTCACTGCTACATAGCTACCAACTTCCTTGTTTGATCCTTGTTTGAATTCTGCATATGTCGTCCGCTGACACCCTCATCGAAACCCTGTCAACATACAGAAACGCAGAAATGGTGAGACTTATCATGCATGGAGTACATTGGAATGGAAAGGTTTGGGAGAAATAAATCCAGAATCCGTTATGTTCGTCAGGTAGCTGACATGCCGTGAGAACGTCGTTTAACTGGGTGTCTGATTCCACCATTCTGTCTAAGGAAAGCACCAATCCTTCTCGAAGTCCCAACAATGGGCAGTAGAGCCGTATCTGTACCTGTAACACATGGACAGGAAGGAATAGTATTGCATGTGGGTGGGGATGAAAGAGAGACATTTTTGAAAACTCTTAGAGCAAGTGCCACTTTCAATCAGTCTCAGTCCTACACTTACTAACTGAAAATTCAGAACTGTGCCTTCAATCGCCGGAGATTATCTCCTCTACGTGAGGTCGATCGGGAGAGTAGAAAGGTCGTATACTCAATCAAGTAGCTGACGATCTTTCATTTTTGGTTGATCATGCTGATATACCTGCGCGGTGTGTGTAGCACGACAAAGGCTATCCCTTCGATTCTGGGTCAAGCACCACGGCGAGCCTTATCTTTGCCTTTGATATCTGACAGCAGCCAGAGAAATCATTCACGACTGGCAAATATACAATGTTTTGATGCCAGTGCACTGGATCATCCTGACGCAAATCCCACAGGGGTACGCACTTCATCTAATATTGCCAGGAATCCTCCAGGTGTGTGTGTGTGGTCATGATACATTTAGCATTACAAATTTGCATCTTCTTCGGGTATACTCCCTCAACCTGAATCCATCAGCTATCTTACCCAAGACCCACCTTACTTAGTCAATGTTTGTTGCTGATAGTATTGTCAAGAACATAGCACTTACAGAGTCACACAGATCTTCCAGATGAGGGAAGTCAGCAGCCATCATTCCATGAACGACCCTTTTCGAAGGGTGCTGGTATGGGAAGAACAAGATGGTTCTGCTCATCCTAGTACGCATCAACTTCTCTGTCCGAACGAGGACATTGCTGGTGTGGTTGGAGACCTCTATATCCACACGAACACTTACTCCAACACAACATATTTATGGGTCCTGCACCCTGTTGAAGGTTGGATTCCAATCGAAGCAGGGGGCGATCACCCTGACTGTGCCCAAAAAGCGCTTACGAATTCGCAAAGATGGTGACCCAAGCTGGGTTGGAATCCGATCATTAATTTCAATGGAGTCGAGAGAATGTCGCCGCTTTAATATTTAGAGGGAATCAAACACGTCGATTCTCACCGATTCTATCACCGATTCTGATGACAGAATCGGGCCAGAATCGTCGAATTCACCAGTGACCACTATCGATTGCCATTTCCAATTTTGTAAATTACATAAAATTGCATTCAAAACATATCATCCGAAAATCGATACCAGAATCGGTGTGAGAATCGATATGTTCCCTCTCACATGTGTGTGCGCTTTTTCGAACCTCGCTAACTCCTCCGCTGCCCACTTGTTTCCTCGTGTCCAGACTCCAGATCCCACACTGCACGAAGACTCTTGTCGTGGGAACCAATGACGAGGAGACGGGTACTACAGATGAAAGCTATCCCGTTCACCAATTTCTCATCACCCTTGACTGTCAGTTCGAGACTGGAGCATTTATTTTTGAGTTGGCGCTTTGGACTGGTACTTTGTGAGTGGTGGCCACCATCGAATCTTTTGTAGTGTCTCAGTCAGCAGGAACGATTCAGGTTGTCAAACACAAGTATGGCCACCATACAGACGCGCAGCTCTACATATGAGCCGACCCATATATGCGCGAGATTACGCGTACAAACTGTTATCAATACAACCGTACGGCCCATTATCAAGCAATGATAGGAACTACTGTTTCAGACCTTATATGTTTTGTCCCAGCCTTCAACACGCTGATGCGAAAATGCCTATCCTTCAGTACTTGAACCCTTCCCTAATGCCAGTACAGTTATTCCTGAAAGTTCTCCTGGAAATTTACGTGGCAGGCTGTTGCATGCGGCAGCTGGAAGATGCATTGCAGAGAGTAGATTTTGAACTCACTTTAATCTATAGATAAAGAAGAGCTCAAAACACAGGGCACCTGTCGCTTTTCCTCCCCATGCCGTGAACCTTGATAACACGCTGACCCATCCGATCGTCACAATCGAGCACCGCAGCCGCATTCAGTCGCTTTGACGGTCCTTTTTGACAATATTCACGCTTTGGCGATTCACTGTATCCTAGCGTGTAATCGCTTAACGTTTAACCCTCGAATGCCAGGCCTCATGTTCTTCGTTCACCCCCAAAAATATCTCTATCAGGAATAGATGAACCGACCGAATCGAGATGATCGAAAGACAAAGAAGTTCCATTACTAGATCACCAAGCCAGAGGTCCCCTTAAACTTTGAAAAGGCCGTGACCACGAGGATGACAATGGTGGTGAGGATGCTTTGTCTGTTCATACCTCATCTGATTCGAGCGACAGTGATTATCAAGTGCATGTATTGACTCCCTCCTTCCACACCAGCTGGTCTAGTTCCTATATAGTACTAAGTGTTCGTATTGAACGAGTGATGGCACTGCTCCCGACATTCTGATCTACCTTTGCTTTAGATTGACATACTGACAACTCTGAATCTTTGTCGAATAAATCACACACCATCGGTGAGTTTCTAGAAAGAACAACTTGTATCGTTTTTAACAATCGGCACAGATGGATCAAGCCAGCTTGATCAACAAGTCTTCAGCAGTGAATGCCCGATCGTCATCCCTGTGATACGTCGTCACTTCACTTCTGTCAGTGTCGCCAATGTGTCCATGAACAGGGAACGGACTCTGATTTTGCCGAGTCTCACGATGTGCGTCCGGGATGTTGGTTGAATGCGACCATGTACTACAGGCACAAACGAGAAGAAACGCTCCTTTGTGAACTGGACCATGCCAACTTGGATGAGATTGGACAGCCGATTCATGATGTTTTGTCGCCGAATTTGCGTCACGGTCTTGCTTCGCCTGTGGAGCTGACCCTCACTGGATATCATAAGGAAAATGTACATTGTGATCCAAAAGGTTTGTCTGAGGATTACGTTTCTGAAATCATGTCATGACGGCTAACGCTGGACCCATCTTTCATGATCAATCAGAACACCCGTCTATTACGGACCTAGATCATTTGTGTTCCAGAATCAATCACTATGTTTACAGCCTTTCACTCAAAGGTCCCCTCAAGTTCGCTGGGCATCCTACGATCGATGGACCATACGTGCGTCTCGATCAGGATGACCTTCTTATCGTCAACTCTGGTCTGCAACCGCTAGAGCCCCGTCACTCCATGAATCAATCACTGCTTACATTCCAGAACAACCTCACCATGTCGATGAAGGAGGCGCTTGAAATAGAAACCAACAATGTTGAGGAAATCGCAAAAGAAAAGACGCCCTTATTAAGCGCATCATGAGGGAACTCGATCGCGTCGATGATTTCAAGGAGAAGGAGTGGGAAAGAAAGCGGAAAGGCGACAACGACGAGGACTCTGATATGTACGTTAATACAGGTCAGTTTTCTACAGTCTATTGTCTACATAGTGCTAATGCATACTGTTTTTTTCTGGCTAGATCCATATTTCAATGCGCCTCACGCCTCCTGGCCCCCCCTGCTCTTGGCGGTATATCTGACCATCCTCCTTATGCACCTCGTATGCGGGCTATCTTGTCGGGCTGCGTCACTGCTACTTGTATGCTTGCGGAGCATAATTCATCTTTCAGGGGCATCCTCGACAGAAGCACCGATATCGTTGAATATCCCAAGAGACCCGCGCACTGTTATAGGGTCATTCGAACTAGAGCCTCGCACTCGATCCTACGTGTGCTGTCCAGCATGCTTTGCTTTACACGATACTTCCCCGCTCCCCCTCTTTTGTATGCATCGGCCAACTCCTACGAGCCGACTGTGCAACACAAAGCTCTGGAAAACGCGCGTCATCCGCGGAAACCAGATCCAATATCCAATCCGTACTTACCTGCACCAAGACCTGAAACAGTGGATAGCTCGTTTCCTCTCACGTCCTGGCGTTGAAGACCTCATAGACTCTGCTGCCCGCCCTCACGAAAAGGAGGATATGGAAGACATTTGGCATGTGTCTACATTCTGTCAGTTTCTTGGACCAGACAGCAAACCCTTCCTTAGTCCATCAATTCGGGAGGGGCGCTACGTGTTTAGCTTAGGAGTCGACGGCTTCAATCCATTTCAGAACAAAGTTGCTAAACAGAACGTGACAGTAACGGGGATGTATATGGTATGTTTAAATCTCCCTCCAGATCTGCGCTATCTGCCCAAGAACATGTACCTCGTCGGTATCATTCCTGGCCCAACAAAGCCTTCCACTGATCAGATCAACCATTTTCTGAAACTCCTCGTGGACGATCTGCTGCCCTTTTGGGACCCTGGTGTTACCTTTTCGCGCACAGCAAAGTATCCGGACGGTCGGGTTATCCGAATTGCACTCATACCAATTGTTTGCGACCTTCCAGCTGCAAAACAAGTTGCAGGCTTCAGCGGTATCGGTTTGAAATTCTTTTGTTCCTACTGCTTACTCCCTCTCCATGATATTGACAATCTGGATCGGAGCCAGTGGCCTCCTTGTGGCGTTGATGTTCATCGCAAACATGCCTGCTCATACCGAGATGCTCCTACACTCGAGGAAAGACAGCGTATATTCGATCAATTTGGTGTCCGTTGGACAGAACTTCTTCGACTCCCATATTGGGATCCTATTTCTTTCACAGTTGTCGAGTCCATGCATATCCTATATCTGCGCATCCTCAGATATCACTGTCGAGTAGCGTGGCGGATGAACATCGATTTAGAAGATGGTGAAACCCCCTCAGGAGAGGGAGCCAAAAGTATTGCGAGGCCATCCGATGAATGCATGCAGAAAGGTGTAGGGGCGCTTACCACAGGAACCTTCACCGCCCTTGACGCTTGCACTAAACCTATCCTCTTTCATCTGTGCCCGATTAGAAGTCTGAGGAGGGCGAGTACGAAGCAAGCACTTATCAAGACTCTCCTGAATTGGGTGCGTGTACTAAGTCCTTTGAGCTTGTACAAAATTAACCATACAATATGACAGAAAGCCAATCAATCAATGGAAGGCGTGTCCTCAAAGCCAGCTATTCCTCCTCGTCCTTCAAAGAAGACATTGCTGACAGATGTCGAGTCGGCTAGGCTTCTGATTGAAGGTACAGAAATGGTCAGTGATTTATCGCTTCTTCAGTTCACAAAACCCACCTTGGCGAGCCTCTGCACTGCAAAAAATCAATATTGCAGTGGGAACAAGAATGATCTTGTTGGTAGGCTATTAGATTGGGTATGTCAATCGCCTTGTCATCCTTGTCATCTATTACACTCATCTAATCTTGGTACCCCAGCGTTTAGTGCAGGATTTGCCATGCACACGAAAAGCACCAGAAGCGTCTAGTACAGGGAAAGAAGTTCGAAATAATTAGAGAAAGGTGGAAGAATATATTTCTGCATCTTCGGAAGTTGATTCTGACACACTGATGAGTTACACCCGAATTGTCTTGGTTGCGCTGTGCTCGGAGCGGCATCTTGGCATTGTCAGTCAGAAGAAAGTTCTTGTCCGGCGCCTCATCCGATGGGTATGTTTCATTACAGCTTCAGTACTACAGAGTGACTGACCCTGCTGGTAACTTCAGCGAGCTGAGCAAGACCAACACGACAAGAATGATGGCGGAGTTCCTACTGATTTCGAAAATATCCACAACCCTCACAGCACAGACCCCCCAGGACGAGCAGGTGATATGAACGATGATCGGCTTCATCATGTTGTCCTCGGTCAATCTCTTGTTACCGAGATACAAAAGGACATGCTACGTACCGAATTACCGACATGGGTTAGCCGGGCTCCGAAGGCTCTCGGCTCAACAGCCCAGGGTAAACTCAGCGCAGATCAATGGCATGCAGCATGCACCATCAATATGACCATTACCCTAGTATGACTCTGGAGTGGGAAAGATGGTGTGATCAAGGCTATGTTGGACAATTACATGGATCTAGTCACTGCAGTCGAGCTTGGTTGCATGCTCGTTATCTCCCCTGGCCATATCAGCCAATATGATTTCTACATGCAGCGCTATCTCGAGAACTTCAAGGACCTTTACAAGACCTTACGACTGGTTCCCAGCCACCACATCTCTCTCCACCTTGGTGAATTCTTGTGCTCCTTTGGTCCTGTCCATGCTTGGAGGGCTTTCGCGTTTGAGCGCTATAATTATCTCCTCCAGCGTGAAAACACTAATGGCAAATTTGGTGAGTGGCTCCCTATCTCTTGGATCTCGAACTAATCAGCTGGGCATCACAGGTGAAATCGAACTCACCATGATGAATCACACGTGCCGAGTAGCAAATTTCCGCACACTGATCCAGGAGGAACACATCCGTACTGTTGTTTCAGACATGGTCGACGCATACAGCAACTTCGCGGGCGAAGATAGGCGAGGAACTCGCATCCGTGATGTACTTCGATGGGAAAAACCTGTCACTACACAAGGCCAAACATGCCCGGGTGCTAAGGAGGTTGTCCTCGAGGAAGGGTTGTATTCTGCCTTGCTGCAGCTGATCGACACTACCGAGCAACTTCGCTATGTTGGTGAGGGTAACCCCCATTCGTCAAATCAACTGTTTCTCAGGCGCAAGGTTTTGCTCTCAAATTGTATCCTTATCCGTGGGGTTTCGTACCGGCCCTCGGACTTTTCCCATTGCGACAGCAACATTCTTTTTCGCAGTTCCCCAGGCTCAAAACCAGAGGCTGGTCGCATCATCAAGATATTTATTCATCATCGGTATTCAACAGACGACAGTATGATCGAGGAGACCTTCATAGCCCTCCATACTCTAATTCCTTTATCCGACACTGATGCCCCTTATGATCATTATTGTCAGTACCCTCTTGCAGGGGGGTTTCTATGTTACAATGAGTATCATACCAATTACCGCATCATTCGGCCTTCCGGTGTCATTTGTCACTACGCAAAGACACCTATGCACGTTCAAAGAATATGTCAGCCCTGCGTCCATGTCCTGCTGTTGGATCGTGTAAGTACATCAGCAACAAGAGATCATAACTTTGACATTGATTGATTGATTGACTAGTTAATGAAGTCAACTGAACTCCCGTCGCTGGAAGCGCACAACAAACAAGGTATTAACGCGTCCGAGGTGTTGCAGTAATCAACGCCACCCCCAATGCACTAACAAGAAGTCAGAAGTCTTGTCGGCTGCATAATCGACAAAGTTCCCCAACTCAGACTCCAATTCACGGCTTTCATGGAGAGTTGCTACTGTAAAAACAATATATTGCCGTAGAGCCAACCAAAAGATCTGTATCTATTCAGAAGTTTATGTGGTGGTGGGTGGACAATTAATTCTTCAAGTTATCTCGCAAATATTATTGGGTTGAACGTTGAGTAATTGCGCCAGCTAGTGCTGCCGCCGAGGTGAATCGAATCGAGGCAGTAAATCGACACAGATCGGACTAACGAGTTGAAACGATCTGGACCTCGTTTACCTCATGATTTGAAAATGAGTTCGGAGTGATACGGACATAGGGATTCTGCATGCCCACTGATAGAGAACAACAGTGGTACTGTGCAAGCCATTGGAGTATCTGGGAGTGAGAAGCTTCCACACTAACCACCACAGCCTCAGGAAGGGCGTGTTGATGGGATGAAGCACTTGCCGTGGACATCCGAGTCAATGCATGAACGGTGTCCTTCGCCCAAATCAAGCCTCGTCCGATCCTCGACTCTTCCCTCCACTTGATCGCAGGGATGATGCACGACTCGGATGATACGCGACGTGCACCAGTTAAACAGTGTTCAATTGTATGCTATGGACAGAAGGTCGCGTCTCTTCCAAGCAGATAGAGTCCTCCTGTGATTCATGCGTCTACAGTATGAAGGAACGGTTAGCTTCACAACACATTTGCGCACCAACCACTTATCGTCTTCTGACTCATCGTTGCTGTTGAAATCGGCGTTGGTGGATTTTGCCAGTGATTCATCAAGAAGGTGACGGTAGGCAGCAGAAGGTCGATCTCGATTTTTCTTTTCGCAGCAAATCCAGGCATATTATAATAAGACGGACGAAACCTAAACATTAACTACTCCTTCAACCACTCAAGCTTCAAGCTTGATGCTTGGGTTAACAACTATGGTTCGATCTATGAAAAGTCACTTAATAAGTGAAAAAAAAATGAAACGCACTCATCGAAAGAGCATATATGCGCGTTTTCCTTCCTTCATTGATGTACTCCTTCAGCTCTCAATTCAAAGAATAGCCGAGCGAAAATCTATAAAATTCCTTCGATATTGGAGTGGCAGGTATGTCGAGTCCACTGCAGCTCATTATAACGATATCCATATCATAGAGCCTAGGGGCCATTCACAGGGGATTACGATGTATGATGTATGGATATGAATTATACAATCGGAGTTTCGAGTTGAAACGATTTCGGTCATTTTCGAGCCGAATCAATTTCACATCGAGTTTATGTAACTCGCCTCGACGGCAACACTACATCTATACTTCCAGTTGTATCCTCCCTGCAACTTCCCATGGGGAAACAATTTCCTGCATCTGAGCTCAAGCGAGACGAGTTCCTCAAAATCGTCGACAACCGCACTGGGAAGGAGTACACTGTCCCGTGCATCCCTCTTCCTTATAATTTTGCCTCCGATTGACATCATGCAGGATCACCCACAACTTGATTCCTGCGAACTTCTTCAAGGGCATTCGTGCTGCTGCTGGTCCAAATGACAGACCTGAAGACGAGACAGAACGTGGTTTACGTGTCGCTGATAGAGGTTTTCTCAACACAGCCGTGATTGAGAGTCATATAACATTGACAGTAACAATGGGGCATTGCAGTACAGGTACCCACGCATTCTCCTCCTGTCACCATACCACTCATTAAATTTTGTAGAGGCTATCCAATTGAGCGACTCGCCGAACGCTCCAGCTTCCTTGAGGTTTCTTACCTCCTCATATATGGCGCGTTGCCTAGCGCGTCCCAATTGTCCCACTTCACCAGCAAGGTCCTCCTCCATGGGTCAATACATTTTGGCGCAGAAGGATTCTTTTGCGCGTTTAGATACGATGCTCATCCCATGTCAATGCTCACAAGTGCCTTTGCATACTTGGGAAGCTACTATGGGGAGGCAAATCTGAGTCTGGAGGGTGAGTTAGTAGACCTGGCGTATTTTCTAATTTTCGTGATCTTTTATAGGGCAAGATTTGTTCACCAAAGCCGCTAAGGTGATCCTGCTGCACTTAAAGCTACCACATTAGCTGCGTGCGTACTAGTAGTTGCCCACCCATTCGTTCACTGATAATGGTATGTGTAGCATGGCATACCGTATCTGCCAAGGCCGCGATTTTGTTGTGCCTCCAACAGGAATGAGCTATACAGAGTTGTTAGTCACAATTTTACCAGTTTTGCATCAGTGTATCTGAAACTCTTCACGCACAAGGTTCCTCTACCAGCTCGACCATCTCTCACCTACAGATCACCTACCAGCTTCACTCAAACAAGCCACACCCTGTTATTGCAAATGCACTTGACATCCTTTTTATCCTCCATGCCGACCACAAAATGTTCGACGACTGTGCTTCAGACTGGGTCGTCGTTACCTGATCCGTTCAGCGCCATTGCGGCAGGCTGTGCGTCGCTGTAGTGAGTATTGTTCAGCGTCCTACCGACTCTACCTCCCGAGGCTTTGTAAGATGGAGTCACCTTTAACGCACTTCTACTTGTGCTTTGCCATTTTTTGTTCATTCATGGGCAATCGCTTCTTGTCGATGCTGACGGACTTCTCTCTCAGCGGTCCACTCCATGGAGGTGCCAATGAAGTTGTTATTCGGATGCTTGTTTCCATTGGCAGGTCCGTTTTTCTAGCAACTATTTTTGCCATCCCCTCACATTTTTATTAAGTCCCAAGAACGTCCCTACCCTTTTAGAAGCTGTAAAGAAGCGCCAAAAGGTGCTAAGTGGATTCGGCCACAGAGTATACAAGACTGTGCGTAGTCGTTCTCCCACTGTTTGCTGTTCTGATGATTGTTGAGAATCCGCAGTCTGATCCGCGGTCATTCATCATTCGCAAGGTGGCTGATGAGGTGTTTGCTGTGTAAGCATTTATCATTGTGGCGGGATTGTGGGATTGATATTGGGGTCAAGGACTGACCGAAGTTAGCTCCGAACATTGACTTCTGGAGGTAAAATTTATCTTTGTCCAATGGTTGACATAGACTGACCAGATCTCATCTATCAGCGGGCTGATCTACTGTGCAATGGGTAAGTGTCAGTATTATACGAAGATAGAAAATGTGTGACACAGTAACGGGTAGGCTTTCCAATGGACTTCTTCCCAGTCCTGTTCATTGTGTTCAGAGTCATGGGCTGGGTTGCACATTGGCGACAGGTGCGTATGCCCCTCGCCTTCCATTCCACCGAATCACTAATTGTTGCCCATATGTAGATGTAGCGCCAGCACAGTAATTAATATCCCGACTGCCAAACTTGTAGTCGGACTTTTACTTACATCGATACCAAAGCGCTCTAAGTTATAATAATGCCATCCGAAAACGTTAACTTCAACCTCTCATCATTGAGATTTTTGTGACTGTCAACGCCAATTGTAAGTTATTTATCTCCGGTTCTGACCTATCATGAATCAATATCATTGACATCTTTTGGCAGATTTTTTTTTTGGCTCTGACACTCGAAAACAAATCGCACTGCCTGGTCCTACACTGCTGTCCAGCCTACAGCCTTCTCAGTGCTACTACAACTATACTCGATACCTGTGAACCTAGTACCATACTACCACCTTTATTTTTCAGCGCGTCATATCCATTCGCATAGCCAGGACATGTATAGGGAGAGTTCGAGGAGGCAGTGGACAGTGCCAAACATCGTCGAATGCTCTCGGAGGATGCAAAGCTCTGTTTGTTCATTTCTCTTTTGTTTTGCATTCTCCCTTTGCTAACCTCACCCTCCAGGGTTTGTGCGTCTGCGCCAAACTACGCCCAACCTTCATTCTCCCACACTAAATTCAATGCACTACTGATGATGATGGCACAAACATATACGCACAATGACCAGGACAAACAGGTGCGCATTTTTCATCTAACATCTAGCATATGTAAGGACGAGTCGTTTGATCCTGCAGAAGCAGTTCATCTGACTCCCATGCGCACGCTCCACCTGCAATCCACCGTTCCCTGTCAGTGTGCACTTGGCAGTCTGCTGTCTGCGTGCCATGGGCTTATCTCCGTGTTGGAGTCCACTCTTTACAATGCATAAAATGTTTACCGAGACAGATCAACGATGAGTGCTGTGATGCTTGCTGTTGACATCAGCTTCCTTGCGGTCCAATCTGTCCAGACTCAAATGTCAGCAATTCTTCTAGCATATCTATCTACCCTCTGTGTCTTGGGCTCATTGGCAGTCTTGTTGGTATTGACTGGACAAGTTAATGGAAGCTGGCAATGCTCCACTAAAGATGTGGTAGGAATCTGTTCTATTTTATGATCTGTATTATCTATGTCTATAGTCCTCTTTCATGGAAGGGATGTTGCATTCTATGCTTGGCCTCAAGAGCCTTGCTCTCTTGCTGAGTATGCCATGTGCACTTCTGATTTGGGTGCACATTACTTGTTATATTACATGAGTTGGTGGCCCATTCTTTGACAGAATGGTGTTCTTTGCTGCAGGATTGTCCATCCTAATTTTCTGCCCTGCTGATGTTGTCACCATCTCAATTGCATCTCCAATGTGATTCGCCATACTGTGCCTAGTGACATGGCTCATACTAGTGGCCAATGACATTCACATTTCTCACCTGAGGCCTTGGGCTGTAGAATGGTTGTTTTGGCTCATCCAGACCTAAGTAGTCAGTCTTGAACAGAAGGCATCCCAAGGTGAGCCAGGAATAGAGCGCACCCACTGCTCCTCGCTCAGTGACAAGTCATTTTTTGGGGGTACATGTTTCCAACCCTTCTCATTATTTATATCAGCAGCATTCCAGGCTGATACTATGCAATGTCATGATGAGTATGAGTGTGTCGATGAACTCTCACTGCCATGATTTTTGATGGCATGGATGCATGCAACCATAGTACTCCGGGCTGCCTCAAAGACACAGTTGACTTCATCAATGAACTATTTGTCAGAAATGTAATTGCAATTGTCATAGACACCCCTCCTGGCTTTGATGAGTGGACTATCAGCAGTCTGACAAAGGAAAGATACATATGTGTGCACTGGCCATGGCCTGGTCCAGCTCAAGCCACAGCTTTGAGTGACATGTGATGTTTGAAAAATTGAACATGACTTGTATGTATTTGTTACAGTGCTGCATCATGTGACAGGCATGGCAGGACTGCACCTGGGCTGATTAGTAAACCTTTGCAGCTTGCCATCTCATTTGTGTCTTTTGATCAAAATGGTTCCAGGTTCTGATTGCAAGGTTCAAGAGTCTACTGCAGGAAGCCCTGATTCCAACTCACTGGCAGCAATTATCTTCAATAACTGTCCACTGGCAGTCAATTTTGAAGGATGAACAGCCTACCACCAAAGTCGAGCAGTCAATCTCTAAGGTCCAACAGTCTGTTTCAAATGAGCGGTCTGTCTCTATGGCTAAACAATCTCAAATTTCCAAGGCTGAACAATGACCCACCATGCCCTAACTAAAAGCCCACTGACTTCAATGGTCTTGTAGTCCCTTTTCATATGGACATCATTGGCTGGCTATATCACCCAAGGTATCACCCTCTTGAAAGCAGCACCTCTGATTCAATCATGCGAGGACAGCCTTTGATGCATTCATGTTTACGTAGGGAAACATAGATGTTACTGTTTCCCTTTACTTGACCAAGGTAGGTTGATTTTTTTTCCATCTTGCTTACTCTGTGCTTTATTGCATTTCAGGCTATTGTGCTCTTTAATGCTAACAGACATGAAGATGCCATGATGCATATGGATCAGCTGTCTGCTGATCTTTTTGTCAATCCTCTCACTTGTGGTGTTGTGGTGGTGCGTCTCCTGTTTTTAGTCACACTTCTGTTTGTCCACTGAGTGATGGGTCTGCACTTTGTGCATCAGGCAAGTCTGCAACTCCAACTAGGAACCATTGTCTTCAAGATGTGCATCACAATATGGGCAGTGCGGGAGGTATAAGAGGGAAAACTAGAGATATGGAAGGGGTGCTGGAGGCTCGTAGGGAGGTGCTGGAGGCCTGTGAGGGAAATCTGGAGTACAAAATATAATTAGATGGCAGGAGGATGGGTCTAGGGATCCACATGGGTAAACCCATGGGTGTCCCAACATCAACCTGTACCCGCACCCACCACGGGTATGTATCCATGGACATAGGTATGGGTACATACCCATAGCAGGTGTACCCATGGGCATGCAAGCACTAACAACACCACCAGTGCCATCCTGGTCACCATCTATTGCCCCCATGCAATCCCAACAGCTGCCAGTGCTTAGCACACACATCCAGCACACATCAGCAAAAGCTGGTGTGGCTCAAACATATGTGGAAGACATCAGAAAGTGCCAGAAGAGTGGAAGGAGTGGAAGGTGGGATGGGATGGGGAGAACAAGACTGATAAGACAGGGAGAACAAGACTGACAAGATGGGGAGAACAAGACCTATGAGACGGGGAGAACAAAACCGATGAGACAGAGAGAACATGTTGTGGTAGACCAGATATGAGAAAGTCTGAGCAGTCATAACAGTAAGCAAGCAATACACATGATTAGTAATATGGTACACAGATCTATTAGTCAGGACTTATGAAGTACATATGGACCAGCTACATAGAATAAGTGTTAGTTAGTATATAGACGAGATAGCAAGAGACAAACATCTCAATCATTCGAACTGAAATTCATCTTCTAGGTACATACACTTCTAATAAAGAGTCATTCAAACTGAGATTTGTCTTCTAGCTCTTATCATAACCTCTTGAGGTTATAAGCCCTACCCCTACCACCATAGATATGACACTCCTCAGTACATTATCACTCTATAACATCCCTCAGCTTGCCAAAGATGGCTCAAACTGGATAACCTATAAGGAAAGGGCCCAAACGGTGATTTGTGCACAAGGTCTGATGTGCTATCTTGATGGCCGTGCAAAGTGGGGCTTGGACAAAGTACTATGTCAAATCTGAAAAAAAACATATTGGTATTAATTTCTGAGACAAGGGAATTTGACCAAATATTAAGATAATATATCCTTTGTTCTGTAAACAAAATTGGTAATAAAATAAAATCTGACATTTTTCTGTCAGCAAATCAAATTTTAACCAAAGTGAACACCACTGGTCAATAGTCAACAGTCAACAGGTAAACCTACCATAACTGATTGAACTGTAAACTGTCGACTGCTGACTGTTGATGTCAATTTCAGTCAAAATTTGATTTGCTGACCAAAAAAAGTCAGATTTTATTTTATTACCAATTTTGTTTACAGAACAAAGGGTATATTATCTTAATATTTGATCAAACTTTTTTCCATCAACTGATTTTGTATTTATCATTATATACCAGAGGAACAAAAGTGTAGAAATAAGAAGAACATAGGGTGTTATAAATAAAAAATGCTCTAAAATGTGATCAGAATCAAAGTAAGATGTTGCTTCCATTCATGGAAAATTTTTTCTTAGTTTGATTGCAAGGAAAAAAGACTAAACAAAGATTAATCACAGTTGAAATTTACTCAAAATATAAGTTTGTGACTTGTTGAAAATGTGGTCATTATGTGGGCCCATGGAAAAATGACAACAAAAACATATGACAGGGTAAATGTTATGTCCAATTAAAACGTGTAGATATGCTGAGTAGAATTTATATGTGAGAAGATCACTCAAATTGATACAAACTAAGAAAAATGCAAGCAAAAATTAAAATTTTGTTAACATTTTTTGCTAAAACCAAAGATGACCTGAGTTTGTCTGAGATCACACTGGGTTCAACATTTGATCAGTGGGCAAATTGGTCCCTGCCCCCAGTGTTAGTAGTTACAACACGGTTCTTTTGGTCCCCTCTCGGATCCTTACTCCCAGAGTCCAGCATAGACTTGACCCTGGACTTTCCATTTCCCGGATGTCCTCCCTTGCTCTTGCCTTTTGTGTGTCGACACTGCTGCAGGTTATGAAATCATGCGAACCCAACGATCATCTATACCAACCTGCCAACTTTGGAGTTTGTGCGTGCCTCAGTGATTGTGATTACTGTCCATTCATCGGGCGTCATCTTCCGCAGGATAATTTACTCGTATGACAGACCAGCTATCACCGGCACCTAGTACAGGTGGATCGTTCGACCTATGCTTTCGACACAGTGCACACCTTCGCTGATACTCATACTCTTCCTTCACCTCAATTTCGTACGCAATCAGCTATGGGCCAACCCGCATGAAGAAACTCAGGCATACCTCCACCATGTTTTCAGCCACAGTCCACCCACAGTGGTCAAGACTGGTACATCCGAATCATGTGTAGACACACATTGAAGGCTTTGGCAAACCCAGGTATGTTTCTTTCACTTTTTACTCGTAGCCCACCGTAACCTGACTAAACATGATGTGACAGACATGCTCTTGAGTTGCACTCAATGACAGCACAACAGCTAAATTTCTCGTGATCACCCTACTTCCATGGCATGAGTTCAATCAGACTCGTATAGAACAACTCGACTTTTTCGTCTGCATCGCTTCCAGCGGCTTGTATTGTTTGCACTGTGAAATGCACTGGATTCTACATCTTGCCTTAGTGTGCTAAATGAATAGTACGACTTGTTGATCAAAGTCAAGTACAACCTATGATGAGAATAGCAAGGTTCACAGGACGCTCTGGAACTCGTATGTCTCCTCCAACCCTGCAATTGGCTTGCCACCGTCATTGAAGACCAACTACAACACCCCCGTTCCTTTAGTAAGGCTCTCTTGCTAATGCTGGTCGGTCATCTTTGGGCTTCAGCGCTTGGTTTAATCACACCAGTGTCTATCGTGCCGAATCATCATAGCCGACACGGAAATACATACAGCATAATCTGAAACGTCAACTTCTCCACACTCCCATTCATTGACAGTCCCCATATCTCTACGTGTTGCTTCACCGCCATACCATTATGTCTGGTAGCGTAGAAGGCCGGCTTGAAGGCTGAGGTGAGTCATTCCATATCATCTTTATATCGTTTTGTGATCCTCACACTCAATCTACAGCCCCGGACTTGGCGCAAATAATTTTTAACCTTCTTCTGAGTGCATACCTGCAGGAATTTACGCGTCCATAAATGTCGATTCGAGGAGGTGCTGGGGGCAAGGTGCTCTTGGCTGTCAACAGCGAGCTCAAGCTTGCCTGGAAGCTCATTGCTGTGATATCCAACCGTCCCATTATTCCAAAAATTTCCCACACAAGCAGGTGCACTCGAAGCTTTGAAACAGAACACCTGTGTGCACCTTGCTTGCCATGGTAAGCAGGACTGTGCGCAGCCTTACAATTCTCGTTTCGTGATGACTTTGATGACTTATCTTGCATATGTTGCTCGCAATCGCCTTTCCTCCTTAATTACACTTACCATAGACCTCTCACACCCAATACACATAATGGAGACTGTATGCTCCATGAGCCATAAGCTGCACCGTGATCTTGGTTCCAGATCATGGAATTGACAGAGTGAAAGGAAACCAATCAAAGCAGGTGCCCAATAAACGACCGCATTCCTTTTCAAATGAATGAGTGATAGACCGCCAGCGGACAAAGCAAACAATTGTATAATTTTTACGCTGAAACCATGGACCAGTCCCTTTAGCCTGGTTTTACCTAGGTTCCCTGTCGATCCTCCTTACAGAGTGCCGTTGAGTTGCAGTTGAACTCAACAATACCAGAAAAAGCTAGAAAGTTTTTGATTCGAGTCTATATGCATAGAATACGTACAGTGTAGGGAGTGGTCTTTATATGTACAAGGCAGGATATAAGCTTCGATGTTAATAATCTTAGTCACTGAAGTCCTGTACGATGGGCGCGTTGCGGCAAAAGATGCGAATTACGCTGAAAACTGCGATGGATCTGGTTGCGGTGATAACCAGAAGGATGGGTCCATTGACAGACAACAGCCTATGGCATATCAGCCGCATCTCGATGTCAAATATCACTGCAAATGGCTTGTCTGATCTCGGCGAGCACGCTCCTCTAATTTAACAACAGGAGAAGCAATTCTCCAGCGTGACTTCAGTCGCAAACCTAGTCTCAGTTGTGATGAATAACCTGAGAGCACGGACGTGAGCTCAGGAATATAATTAGATGTTGGAACACTACCCATTAAACTTTGTGAGCGGCATGAAAAGAGGTTATTGCAACGAGGAATCTGATTGTAGTCGTAAACCATCACCAATAATAGATATTGCAAGGGATCGATATTCTCGGAGAGTTGCCATGAGCAATGCATCAGAATCAGACAGATAATGATCATCGTCAAGGTCACCATCGTTGCCAAGTTGCCAAGCTCATTGAAGTCATCGTCATTGTTGTCTGGCACACCCGTGAGCCTCATGAGTTGGGCTTGCCCTGCGAGATATGCTTGAAGTTCGGCCTGTGTTCAGGTCCGGGCTGGGCCCGCGAACAAGAATTGAGCAGCCCTCTCCCTTAGTAGAAGGTGTCACGTCCCACGACCCGAATTAGATGATTTTCGGGCGCTTCAGCTACACAGCCTATATTGTATATAAGCTGTGAAGTGAACACGTACCAGGAAGCAAATAATTGAACTCTGACTTGACCAAAACATCCATTATTCCCTGTCGCCCGCCCATTACTGCTGATAGACCCCCTCGTACGTGCTGATTTTGAAATTTGGCGGATGAAAGCTGAGACAGCGCTGCACTCAGTAGTTGACTATGTCTTCATCCATTGCTGGGACGCAGGATACATCAGAGATAACACCCTGCCAGGAATTCAGAGGACACACTGATTGGATCTCTGGTGTCATACACCTGCCTAACAAACAGCGGATCATCACTTGTTCATATGACAGCTCACTCCAAGAGTGGAACTTGGAGAACGGGGAACAAATAGGAGAAGACTGGAGAGATGGAGAAAGTAACGTGCACAGTATAGCATTGTCTCCAGATGGGAAGAAGGTGGTTAGCGGCGGCGGCGGTAGTAAGGATCACGCAGTGAGGTTGTGGGACATTGACACCGGCAAGGTTATAGCTAAATGGACAGGGCACAGAAAGGAGGTGATATCTGTCTGCTGGAGTCCAGATGGTCGGAGAGTGTTAAGCGGATCTGATGATCAGACTGCAAGGCAATGGGCCGTGGAAAGTGGAAAAGCTAGTATGCTTCGAGCACCGATCATCATGACTGTGCACACAGCAGTGTGGGCAGTTGTCTATTCACCAGACGTGACCATGTTCGCAACTGGTGGACGTGGTATGCCCTTCAATGGACCATACCCAATTCAAATCTGGAATGCAAATACTGGTGGGCATGTCGCCACTCTCGAAGGACACACGGACTCTGTGCGTTGCTTGGCTTGGACCAAGGACAGAAAAACGCTCATCTCCGGGTCATTCGATTGCTCAATTAGGACATGGGACACAGCCACATGGGAGCAAAATGCGGTACTGACAGGACATGCTCGATATGTTTTTGCCATTGCAATATCTCCAAATGACTGCATCCTCGCAAGTGCATCGGGTGACAAGACAGCGCAATTGTGGAACCTCGAGAATGGCCAACCCATCAGATCCCTCCTCTGGCACACAGAGGGAGTGTACTGCTTGTCGTTTTCCACCGATGGAAAGCTACTATTCACTGGCTCCCAGGACAAAAACGTGTACTCATGGGATGTTGCTGTGATTGTTAGAGAAGCCGGCCTCGACAACCTTCTGTCAGATTCAAAGGTTAGTTGACAGACATGTTTCATTGTATTACATTCTCACAACTGAACGCATTCTGCCAGGCCAACAAATCGGCACTCAGTGTATGTCACACTCTCATTCAGAGATCTCATTGTGCTCAACCAATATACTCTAGGTTGATGCCACTGGCATAGCCACGACTTCAACGCCCCCACACCCAGATGCAATGATAAGAGAAAAAGTTATTCGAGAAGCTGTTTGGATTGAACTCGAATATGCCCCGCTACGTCTACTTAATACCTCCACGGGTTTTTTGTGCGATCGAGCGGCACAACTAAACGCCTTCAAAACGAGTGCAGAGTACAAGGAGCTTTTATCATTCAGTTCAGACTTCCAAATGGAGCGCATCAAGGAAGTGGTAGCAATGTACTTCCGCTGTGTCCTGCTATCACACAGGTGGGAAGAGACAGAGGCGCTGCTGCACGACATCAAGGACAAAGTCGTGTACGAGTTGAGTGGAGTTGGTGGCATCGCGAAACTGCAGTCGTTCTGCAAAATCGCTCGTGATGCTGGGTATTGCTGGGCATGGATGGACACATGCTGCATCGACAAGAATAGCAATACCGAGCTTCAAGAATCGGTCAACTCCATGTTCGTCTGGTATCGCCACTCAGCGCTTACCATCATCTACCTATGCGATGTCCTTCCTTCATCCCAGCCCAGTGCACTGGCGAGAAGTGTTTGGAACGAGCGAGGATGGACCTTTCAAGAATTTGTCGCTCCGAAAGTTGTTATCTTTTATTGAAATGATTGGTCACTATATCTCGACGATCGCACCCCCAACCACAAAGAGTCCCCTGTAATCATGAAGGAGTTGGAGGGTGCAACGGGCATAGATGCACAGGCCCTGATCCCCTTCCATCCAGGAATGAGCGACGCCCACCGGAGACTTCAATGGGCATCCTCACGCAGTCACTACACTGCAAGAAGACATCGCGTATTCATTGTTTGGTATCTTCGGTGTCCACCTACCTGTAATATACGGCGAGAGGAAGCAGAACGCGCTCGGGCAGCTCCTGCAGGAGATTGTGGCTCGGTTGGGCAACATCACTGTCCTCGACTGGATCGGACAACCATCCGAGTTCAATAGCTGTCTTCCAGCCTATATTACCTCTTACACCACTCCTCCACGCACCCTTCCATCTTTGTCCGAAGGTCAGATTCAGACAGCTATCTCTTCGCTGCGAAAAAATACTGTGGCTGTGGAATTGGCTTCAAAACTTTATGACTGGCTTGACAACACGAGCGCTGCTCGTTTCGCGAACTGCAGACTGCATCTGCCTTGCATGACATTTCGTGTCACAGAAGTCAGTCTGAGCTACGGTCCATCCCAGGAGACTCGATATGAAATCAAGGCAGACAGACTTCATGACCTACTTGTCACCACCAAAGAACTGATTGTTCAGTTCTCACCCATAAAGCCCCCTCAGCAAACCTTCGTACTTGTCCGTCCCTGGGATCGGTCTCTCCTCGAACTACCAGACTTTGCAGATCTGCCAGACGATACGGAGAGCGAGGGGGATTATTGGACGCCACCTTCTTCTCCGTCAGGCGAGTCACCTAGCCATTCTCTGGAAAAACAGGAGGTGGATGATTTAGAATCGCGAGCATTGCGGTTGCTTGTTCGTCTTGGGCAGCCTTTTGGGGCATTTTTGCTAGCAGCGGCAGCGCGGTGGAGAATACAAGAGGGTTGCGTCGGATCGTGATATCATTGCACAGGTCAAAGATGCGGCTTCTGTTCGAGACCTGATGGACATCAGGACGATAGAAATACTGTAGATGCATGTTTCCCCCCGAAGATTAGGGATCTGAGCGGTTTTCATTGGTACGTCGTATGTGATAATACATGCATGTGTTGGACTATAATTTCCTTTCAGAACAGACTATGGAGACCTATCTGCACCACTTATCTGTCCGATATTACTAGACTAATCCCCCTTCATGCTCATTACCCCTACTTGCTTGGGTTCGAATGTTCAATTTATGCTCCAAGTCTCATCACTTCCCTATATACCACCCTTCGTTCTTTTGTGCCGTGAGGGAGCACCCGGAACTAGCTGGAACTTCATGCTAAAGCCTGTGCTCGAGTGACTATGCAAGTTAGTGCTATCCCTATCCTTGCTGTACGAGATAGCGATCGATTGCAGTCGCTACCACGTGTGCTACACATGTTTTCATGTTGGAATCACTATGTTGTATGCTAATTCAAGACTTTCCTAACTGTGATGACCTTGGATCTACGATATTGCGATTCCATGCCATAAAGGTCGAGTTCGTACGTTCTTACACTCCGAGTGGTTTTCACGCGTGGACTTGTACGCTTGTCCAACATCAAGTTGTTGCCGTGATGCTCCTCGGCGTGGTTGTCTTGCTTTCGCATATACCTTTATCTCACGTTGTTCTCTACTGTAGTGTCATTTCCTCAAGTCACGATGAAAATCTTGTGGCATCATCTTCTGGGTGAGTGAGTCGAGCCGATACTTTTGACCCAGTCATCAATTTGAAATCCTTCTGTACTTCGACGCAACCTCAACTAGTAAGCACCCATACTTTGAACAACCTCAAGATAGGTAGAGGCGCAGCTCATACACTGACTCACCTGCGCAGGGATGCTCACCAATCGAGGTTGGCTGTTGCTTCTACTTGCTAAAAATGTAGCTCCGAGTCGCATAAGCGAGGTGCTGTGCGATCAGTCTGGGAAATACGGCAAGTGCTCAATTGGCTTGGAAATATTTTATATCTTATACTTTACCAAGTATCCTTGTTACCTGCTACTCGAGTGCAGTGAAATTTTCTCGGAAATTTCTCGGAATCAACTCAACTCAGTGAACCATGCATTGTAAGAGTTGTGTCATGACGAAACCCGAATGAGTCCGTGTGCATGCCATCGAGTCTGGTCGGAAGGTGGGCTCTGTGGTTCGTGCCGCATCCGCATCATTGCTATGATAATCTGTGGCGACTAACAAATATTAATTTCCACAGGACAAGAGTACATTGTGCGACCTAGAAGGAACAATAAGTCTACTCTGGGCCACCAGTGGCTCACAACTTGTGGTCCCACATACAATGTGCATCTAAATATTGCTGTGGGTGTGATGCCACAATTCGTGAGGTGAGTATTAAAGACAGGGCTCCTTCTAACCAGCTTAGCATCTTATTCCCCCATCATGGAGCCTGCTATCCGCTCTCGATCTAGCAACCTTCCTCTTGAGATTCTCCTCATGATCCTCGAAGACGCGGCAGAGCCGATGTTTTCCCAAAAAGAGAAGTATGACGATAAAAATCCCTATGCAACTGCCCTCTCCCTATGTCTCGTCTCTCAACTTGTGAGACGCATCACACTGCCCAAACTCCTGCACACCATCTTGCTCCGCCGATCTCACAGCGTAGGAATGTTCGCAAATGCTCTGCGTATTCAAAAAGCATACGCTGTTGAAAAAAGCGATCTTTTCTTTGACTATACCTCCGTCGTACAGAGGATCTGGATTGGTAACTCTCTAGAATATCAATTACAAGATTCCGAGCTCGCTCCGGAAATCAGCGTGCTGGTTCCGGTGTTACTGGCCGCACCGGCACTTGCGATCGACTGCTGCTATTTACAGCTTGTTATTCAGAGCGTGGAAGATGCGTCGACTTCCTGCGAAAATCCCAATGTCGACAACGGACCCTCCTTTTTTCCTGGAAAAACCCAAAGTCTAATGATAATGGGTCATACCACTTCCAGTAGGATCTTCCAGACCGTTCAGAAAGGATCCGGTTTCCTCGCATCAATCCCCCATCTCACCTACCTGATCGATCTGCCCTTTGACTCGGACACTTTTCGTGGCATCAGCAGGGGCTCAAAACCCCCATCATTTCTGCTGGGTCTGTGGCTGCGCGACATTCTGTGGACTTGTATGAAGAGCCTTGAAACTTTTTCAATAGTCTACCCACATCTGGCTGAGCCCCACAAGATACGTTCATATATCGATCACACAAGGGGAGTAGACTTGCATGTGGAGCGGCTCACGGTATCTGCTCCCCTGTACAAGCAGGATCCTAAGTCCTTCCCGTGGATGGCACCGCCGTTTCCTGTGACCCATCCTGGACAGAAGACGATTCATTCAGATGGTGTTTCCTTCGAGGTTACGAACTGTCACGAACACTTTTGGCGGTTTTATTATACGTGGGATAAACCTTGGGCCTGTGGGATAACTGACGGATTTGAGGGGCAGCTGGTGTTGTGAAGATGATGGTAGATGCTTTGATATGACTTATCTTGGATATGTACTTGCTCGCAATCGGTTCTCCTTGCTGTACACTTACTATAGACTTCTGATACCCAATGCATGTGATGGAGACTGTATGATTCATGAGCCATAGGCCGCAGCATGATTGCAGTTCCAGATCCCCAAATCGACAGAGTGCATGGAAACCATCAAAAGCGGATACCTGATGAACAACCACAAGGCTTTTCAAGTGAATGAGTGATAGATTGGCGGACAGAGTAAACAATTGAAGGGGGTTGTATAAATCTTACGCTGAAACCCAACGGATTGTATTTAAAGATGTAAAATTTCCTGCTGAAACCATGGACCATGCATGACTCACTCCATAAAGTAGCAGGGATTTTACAACGGATGCGTTTATGATGTGCGCTAAGAATGCAACTCGAGTAGGGCAGCCTAGCGTGGTTTCTTCGCAGGCTAGTGGTGCGCTTCTGGAACATTTAAAAAAAATTCGAATTTAGTGCCCTTTGGGGTCGAGGAACCCACGTCGGACATAGCTAGCCTTATTCGAGTGTGGGACGTTTACTCGCGGCTTTTGATCGTCTGGAATGTTTGGATAACCAGTTGTGAGACCTTGAGTTGTATCAACCAACAGAGAGCGACCTACCGAAACACCTGTAGTGAAACTATACAGGGTCAGATATGAGCTCTGGCTTGATTCTGAAGATAACAGCACGAAGCTTTGTCTCCTAAATTTACATTTTGAAGAAGTCATCTCAGAGGCCTCTTGGTATCATCGACAATGACCCATCACACTGACAATGATACCAAGAGTCTCGAGTTTGCAATTGCACATATAATGATGAAACACTCACATACACGTTTCGTTTCAACGAATCTGTGATTTTTTATATGAAGCAACATCGGTGACACTAGTATATCTATCATGATGGACGTATCATCAGCCGAACGTCCTCTATAGCCAAGGAATGGAGTCTATAATGCTAGATTGATACGTTCAAAGTGGACTATAGTCCTAAAACCAGGATACATCATCTAGGCAGGTTGTCCATCATCCAGATGGATGTATCCTTCGATACATCCATGGTGGATCCAAAATTTAGATTCTCGGCACTTTCCAGGCCTTCTTGGGGGGGGCCGAGTACCAAAACTAGACACTCTCAGCCCCCCTCTCCAGCCAGGTCCCCTTCTAGATCTTGATTTCAGCTAGATCTTGATTTCAGCTATTTCTGGTCCGGCGGCTGTGGGCGAGATAGATCTTCACTTCGAAAGAAGAAACCATCGAGCACGTCGCTGCGCACTAAGGCTCGTCGTGTAAGTCAACCTGTCGTCACGTGATGTTTGTATTCTCGCCCTTCATTTTCTACACTGAGTCTTGTACCACGTGATGTACATATTCTCGCATTTCTAAGTGTTTTCAGATTTTCACTGATCAGAAACATGTAAGCTCATTTTATTATCAAGACAACAATTAAGAACGACAACAAAATAACTATATGTGAAGACGACAAATTAACTATATGCGAAGATAGGTATGGTAGTGACTACAGAGCTTTGAAACTTTAAACTCTTTGTTTCCTGTTTGTCAAGTTAGATTTACCGAATTTATAAACGATGAAAATAATGCACTTCTTGTGACCTGAGACACCATCTTCGCCTGCCGGTCCACGGCGCTTGCTAGCAATCAGACGGTTGTCACCAATACTGTTAGCAATAACATTGCGCGAGGATGGAACAGAGACTCAGCCGGTCCTGCGCAGAACAGAACACTCGACGGGTGCGGGAGGCTGGCTTTGTTGATCGGGTATGGTAGATGGGGATGTGACAGGTGCGAGAGGCTGACTTTGTTGATCGGGTATGGTAGATGGGGATGAAACTGGCACAGCGGACAAAGGAACAGCAGCTGGAGGAAGCATGGGTGAGTCCTCCGGAGCTAAGATGGGTGTAGGCTGAAATAAATCCATGGATGGGGCCTGGATTTGCGTAGACTCAGAGGACAATGTGGTGGTTGGAGGAAGTGCGGGTGAGTTCTGCAGTGGTGTGGGTAAGTCCTGCAGTGGTACCACAATGGGTGCAGGCTGAGATATGTTTCGGGGCAAGCCAGGAGGTGGAGTTATGGGAGGTGATGGCGACGTGTTTGGGGGCAAGCCAGGAGGTGGAGTTAAGGGAGCTGGCAGCGACTCCAAGGCAGATGCTGCCTGCGGGTAGGGAGGTAAGCATGGCAGGTTTGGATTTCCGCCTGACACCTCAAATGCGTCGACTTGCGCAGAGAGTCCCTCCCAGAATGAGTCGTCTATGTCCGGCCAATTGATATCAGTCGAGTTTTCAGGCAAATTGATGTCTGGGACTTTGTCCGCCTGGGACAATGTGTTGAACATCACCTGACCAGATGTGTCATCATGGCTAATTCCTAACACCGCACTTATCGGTGAACGATCACCGCCATCATCATGATCGAGATCATCGCTTGCACTCCCTAGCCTCACCTTCAAAGTCGCTGTGGCCTCTGCTATTGATGGATTGGTAAGTCGGCTTCTATCAGTGATTACAGCAAACTTACGATAAACTCTGTGCAGATAGTCTTTGAAAGGAGCCATAATAGCGCTCTCAAATTCTGGGTATGTTTGACTGAAGTTGTTCCCATACTTCGTTTGACCTACATGAAAACTTTGTATCCGAGGTGAGTACTGAATGCTACGGATAAACATGGATGACTTACCTATAGACATCAATCAATCCACCAAGCTCTGGAGAAGGGCCACCTGCGAGGAGGGAGAACGAAAACCCTGTCGCATCTGCAAGTCCAGTCAAGAATTTATTGACCATAGCGGCGAGTTTTTCAATATTTCTGTGAAGTCATGTAAGCTTATTGACACGTC
Organism: Suillus subluteus; assembly: GCA_016647755.1. Taxonomy (NCBI): domain Eukaryota; kingdom Fungi; phylum Basidiomycota; class Agaricomycetes; order Boletales; family Suillaceae; genus Suillus; species Suillus subluteus. The sequence goes on along the minus strand of JABBWI010000114.1, from coordinate 92,659 downwards.
AGAATTCATGAATCATTACCTCCCATAATCGTCTTCGCTCCACATTCCCTCCTTCTCGTTGTCTCTATGCATCTTCGCATCCTCGATGTACTTCCGTACCTCCGCCTTAACTTCATTTGTCTCTCCTTCGTAGAGGTTCGCTGCCACCTTTTTGGCAATGGCTACACGCATCCCATTAGTAAGTGCCTTGTTCTCGGCTTGTAGCGCCTCAGCTTCTGCCTTTAGTCTGTCATCAACCATGACCTTTACACGCCTCTGGTAGTAAAGTTTGGAATACGCCTCAGCTTCCTGAAGGGAACGTGTCGGCTTTTCACATTCGGTGACACTCTTCAGCACCGCATTGAAGATGTTTGCAGCCTCAGCCTTTGCTTGCCGTCCCGTCTTCATAGACCCGAGGCTATTTTTGAAACGGTTCTCTAATTTCTGCAAGCATCTATTAACATGATTGTTTCAACAGGACATTTTGTGGTGACGACGCACCTTTTTTCGCTCGGCTTCAGCCTGATCCATGATCACAAGCTCGTCCATGGTCAGCGGCCTGATAGGTGGCACTGTAGCTGGCCTTGGCTCGGGGAATACATCAAGCCACTCCCCCAACAAGTCGGTAAAGAAATTTGCCCAGTTCTTGGCTCGGTCTGATTGCTTTGCGCGATACTTCTCATACCAAGGACGCAGCCATGCCTCCTGCTCAGGAGTGCTCCATTTCCGGGGTGCCATCTACATTAATTGTTATGCAATGAGCGCTGTCATTAAAATGTTCACGTACGTTGCCTCACACGATCGTGGGATGGGTATACTTATGTAGCACGAATTGAATGATAATAGTTCGATATTTTGCTCTCAAACATCCCACACACGGGCCCCCAAATGTACTTTTTTGCGTTGGAAGGAGCTTGCAGCTGTATTTTGGCTCAATGTATGTAGTCGCGAATTATGTATGGTACTAATCAAATCCTGATGTCCTTCTGATACATTAGTTCCCCCAACCATTGTGCCACTGTAAGCTCCACAATTCCTCCGGACATTTCAAGAAGCTGAATGTCCTCCAAGTATGCAGCTGTGGTCTTCAAGAATCGAGAGACCGTGTCAGCGGCATGCCACTCAGGTGAGATACCACAGAAATTCAGGATCTTGTCTTGTGCACGAATCACACGCTTGAGTAGTTTTTCAATCTCGCCGATTGAGTTCACGATGATAGAGATATCACCCTTTGTACTGCAATCATCTGGGATGCTCTTGACGTACTCGCCAAACTTTCCCTTGGCGAACTCGCAGGGGTCGGCACCGATTAATGTGAGCATGTTGTCCTTGGCGACTTTGATGGCGAGTAAGCATGCCGGAAGATTGGATCTGTTGGACATTAATTTTTCATTTCAATTCATATTTCTATTTTTAAAAACAGAATAGAACTTACAGTGTGTCAGTTTCATCATCGTCACTGGAATTGTCAGAGTCTGATTCAGACGCTGATTCAGACTCATCATCATCCTCACAGCCACGCAATCCTTTCGCCACAGCTCTCGAGATCTCTTTTGATATCGCCTCTGCTTCCTTGTCACGTTTCTTTACACCATGCTCCCTCCGCCGTTGTAAGATTTGGTCTCTATGTCTGTAGGTGTCAGGAACAGCATCGGGAACAATTAATTATAAAATTATGACATACTTGGCATAGTAGCGTCTGTGCTTTTCTCGTGCAGCCTCCTTTCTTTCTTGCACCGTTTTGTGAATAGTTGGACGTGCCATCATTGGAGGACTAGGATTGAAATTGTAGTGGTATAGGTTCAGAAAAAGTTGAAAAGAAGCAGAGCTCAAAGAAGCTCAGGGTTTCAAACGTTCAGGGAGTCCGACCATAATAAATATACTGATATTGTCTCTGAGTGAGCCATATTGATATTAACATAGTAAAATGCATGCAGGAATGTAGTACTGGGTGGGCCGCCACCTTCTAGACTTATGAGATTTATTTTAAATAGGTAGTATATGTATGGTCTTCATAAATTGTAATGGTTGCACTACTAGTACAACTGTTAACACCCATAAGATGTGATCAATACTAAGACTTGCGGTCCAACCAAAACTCATAACTTGCATGTCTCAATCCGCAAGTGCCTACAACAATTCCTTTTCATACAAATCAATGCCTCGTCTTAAGCTCTCCCACCTAATATACTAGTAAGTTTTCAATCCCACTCATTAGGCCAACTCTACATAGATTACACTTGGAGTCGGCACAGTTGAAGCTTATTTACGTGATATCAACAGCACATTGCACCGTGTGACAACACTAGCTCTTACTCTCACTCACAATCATGGCTGGAGCAGGCAGTCGTCCCAGCAAGAAGCCTCGACTTGTTCGACATCCTGTCCCAGGTTCTGCTGGACAATCCTCCCAGAACGTCCACCGCCATCGAGTATTCACAATTCAACCTACCGGACAAATCAACCTGGAGACAAGATATCTTGATGCTGTCCTACCGGCGGACAACGTCTCAGAGACTCATGATGTTGGCGCTGACTGCTGCGAGACTGATCCCTGGAATGAGACCTATATATCTCTTGACGCTGAACCTCATGAGATCTATGTTCTGACCGAAAAACAAAAGCAGATGGTTAAAGTGAGCGACATTTCCCTTTTTTTATTCAACTAAACCTGACTTCTGCATTGTCTTTTTCCATGATAGGACGATCCGATGCGCATCTGGACCTCAGAACGATCGCATTACCTAGACGAGTTGATTCGATTAGAAGGGCGCGGGAAGGCTGATCATTCATGCCATGCTTGTGGGGACTTGGACGCATCATATCGTTGTGAGGATTGTTTTTCAGTTGATTTATTTTGCTGTCTGTGCATGATCAAATTCCACCAGAATGTACCGCTTCATCGAGTCAAGGTAGGTTTGCATTTCAGTTACTACCAACTTGGTGTACCTTTCTCTGACAACACTATCTCAGCAATGGCAGGACGGATATTTTCACGCTACAACTTTAAAACACCTTGGCCTGCGCATCCAATTAGGAGATCACACTGGCCAGTCCTGCCGCAATCCCAAACCTGCATGAGAGGACGATTTTGTTGTAATCGACGTCCATGGAATACACGAGGTCGCGCTCGACTTCTGTAGCTGTGCGAATGCACCATCCCACTACAGACAACTTTTGCGTGGCCGCTTCTTTCCATCAACTTCAACAGATCCGAGGACTGCAGCAACATTTGCAGTTCTCGAACATTTCCACCTCCTTTCGTTCGAGTCTAAAGTGTCGGCTTACGAGTTTTATCATTGCCTTGCACGTCGAAGCGACAACACAGGCATGAAGCCTATCAAGGTGACTGACACTCATTTCTTACTTAGTTACTGACTAATTTATCCACACAGGACCACTACTCTGTCTTTCTAAGGATCATGAGACAGTGGCGGAATCTCACATCGTTGAAACGATCAGGTCGCGGTCACGACCCTGCGGGAGTTGATGCAACGCAACAAGGACAACTCGCAGTCCTGTGCCCTGCCTGTCCGCAGCTCGGAAAAAATGTCCCTGAGGACTTAGCACATGTCAGCTCAAATGAACGGTATGTTTTCCTCCGTCTACTCATTCAATCATTAACTTACTGTTTTACACAGATGGCTTTACTCGCTATTCTTGGCCATTGACGCCAATTTTCGCCTTAAGCGTCGTCTCGTGTCGAACGATATCAAGGACCCTGGGCTCAGTCCCGGATGGGGGTATTTTGTGGAAGAAGGACAGTACAAGACATACCTTCGCGATCATGCAGATGTCAGGCAAGAGGTTTGTTATTTTAACTTCACTTATATCATGGTGTACTAATACATGCTTTAGAAGAGCATGTGCGTTAGCCACAATGCCATCAACATGGCAGATACCAAGCTTGCCAAAGGGCTTGCGGCAACCGGCGTAGGCTCAGTCGTTTGTGCGCGGCACGACATGCGGCTCGCAAGTGGCATTGGAGATTTGCAAAGAGGCGAAAAGTGAGTAATTTTATCAATGCCATTGCTACAGGTACTCATGCCTCCATCAGATATATGAATATGGATTACATTGTATTCTCCGCCCTGTCTGCTTTTGCGTCCACTCCCATAGTCAACTTTTCCTATGATATTGCCTGCCAGTGGCACAAAAAGCTCTGGCGGCGTGTCTCGACCCTTCCTTCGCAACTCCAACCCAATCGCACGCACACGGCCTTCAACTTCTTTGTGCCCAAGTTTCATATCGCTGCTCATATCGCCGCTTGCCAAACGAATTTCTCCTTCAACTGGACACCAGGAGTCGGTCGAACAGACGGGGAAGCACCAGAACGTGGATGGGCCGATATAAACCGCGTCGCTGCAAGTACGAAGGAAATGGGGCCCGGTAGTCGTCGCGAAGTTCTTGACGACCATTTCGGCGATTGGAACTGGAAGAAAGTGACTGCATTCGGTATGTCTTTGCAGCAGTCACCTCGTTGACATAAACTAACTATAGCGATGTATTTTTAAAGGTCATGTCTTACTCCGCAAGATCAAGGAAGCTGTCAAAGCCAAAACAGAACATCGCCATGCCCTTACAGAGTTGGAAGAGTCCATCAAGCAATCAGACTTAGGTGTTGCCTCACTCACAAATTGGACAAACGAAGTCTTAGCATGGGAGCTAGACCACTCGAATCCGAATCCGTTTGAGAGCAGGGTTACAGGTAATTTTTTCGGCCTTCATTCAAGTTGTTTATAGTCTCATGGGAAGTTCAGCCACAACGCAGGCAGCCGTTCGTCTAGAGCTACTAATGCAAGATGCGCAAGATTTAGAGGACAGATCTTCGGTTTCACTTCATTCTGATGTGACGCCGAGCATTCTCATCAGCACGGGTCTGGATATTGAGCATACACAGTAGGTGGCAAGTGAATTCAAGTGATACTACACTAATTTTGTTTTCTAGACGACGGCTTTGTGCAGATAACGGGAGCTTAGGTCAACATGCAACAAATGAACAACAAACGAAGATCCTAGCACGCAGCAATAGTCTCCAACGTCGTATTGAAGCATGGACCAATATTCAAGTCTTATACATGCCATCTGTCTCTCAACTCCGTGCTACTAATGCTACCGGCCTCAACCATACACCCAGTGATGACAAAGAGAGCAGATGTCCAAGGTCGAGGCCCAATTCTGTCAAACCTGAGGACTTTCAGCTGCTATTTCCTTCCGACATCTGCAGCTACGCACCGTGCGATCTAAAACTGCTTCACATAGAATGGTCATTGCGTTTTGCGCAGGCAAATGACGCTCTGGACGAGTGCCGATCCCATATACGCCTTCGCCATCAGCTCTTGCATTTCAAAAGCCAGCACCTACATGGACAATGCGCCAATACTCGGGCGCGGAAGACCGTACAAGCTGTCGATGACCAGCTAGTCCTCAGCCATGATAAATATTTGCGTGCACGTAGCGCATTGGTCTGCCTGTCGAGGCACGTTGATCATGTCGGGTGGGATCGCGGCCTACAACCACTGAAGAAAACGGACCTCAGACCAATAGGTGATCTTGGGGGACAGACTCTGGGCACAGCAATCATGCCATGGATCTGGCTTACTCATGGGATCTCTTCGCATGACAGCGAGGGGCTGCAAGACAGTAAGTGATCATGCAGCACTGTTTTCGTTTGAAGATGACAGACTTACTCTGCGGTGGATTTAGCACTCCGCGTCGAATGGTGTAAGGCAAGGGCCCGACATAACCGGTGGCAAGAAGAAATACAGCTATTACTGGTCGAGATGCAGTGCGTGTTGGCATTTCTCACATGGGAAGCCAGACAGTGGGACGAGCGAGCAACCCTTCGCATGGTAGAGCGGTCAGAATATGTGGAAGGTCTGATCGCATATGCAAACCGCCAGGCTGCTATCCATCGCGGCTTGTCTGCAAGCTTTTCGGGAATGTGGAGGGATGTGGGAGCCCTAGTAAGTGCGGGTTTGGATTATGGCGCAGAAGGCGAGCAGGACGACGGACCTTCTATTGACAGACCTTCTATTGATGAACCCCCACACGAAGATCTCGATGGGGTTGATTAGTAGCTTCTGTACCTTCATACATAGTGACGTCTTCAATGAATCAACATTTGGATCTCAGATTCTCAGAAAATGCTCAAGTTGCTCAACTTAGACATTGGCCGGGCATCCGCCGTCAAAGTAACAAATGTGCCAGCTCTTGGATGGAAGATAGGTGGATAATTAGCCTACAGTGATGTATCATGTCAATGGATAGTTGAACCAAGGGATGTATTCCAGTTTTAGGGCTATAGCCCATAATGATATATCCGTCTACTAACATCAGGTGAGGAATGACCACAAAGACTCACCCAATATCCTACATCTTCGCCTTAGTGCTGACCGAACTGTGTATGATCACATCCAGGATCTTGATAAGCACCTCTCAAAGTCCGTTTCGTTCGTATTGAGGAGCCTACATTCGGAAGAATTAATATGCTGTGACCCACCTCGACGGGAAAACAAGATACTGTTGCACACTAGATGTCTTGCCTCCAAGTTCATATGTAGTCCACTGAGACACGACCCTGTGCTCTGCAGAGTCAAAAATCTCATTCGTGGAGAGCAGTGCCTTGAATATTATCTGCGATGGGCAGAGTCCATTTCTGGTTTTACCTATGTTTATAAATGTTCCTTCCTGAGTGCAGTTGTACTCGACAACACCCGGAAAAACTAGTAAGTATCTGATTCGAGTCAATATGGATAGAGTACGTTCAGTATAGAGAGTGGTATTTGTACATACCGTAGAGGCAGAATGCAAGTTTCAATATTGATCCGTCACTGAGTACTGAAGTCCTGTGTGATGGACGTGTTGCGGCAAAATATGCGAGTTGCGCTGAAAACTGCGGTAGATTCGGTTACGGCCGATATAAGCAGAAGGATAGGTCTAGTGTCAGACTCTTCCCAGCCACATATCAGCCGTATACATGCAATATAATGCATAATGGCTTGTCCAATCTCAAGCTCAAGTAGTTGACAACTCTTAAAGCTTAATGACGAAAAACTTGCACGGCAATGCCCGGGATGTACATGCAACTGGCTTCACGACATATGTAGTGCCCTATATATATCGTAACGGCGCTCGGCCGCGCCAGTCCCCGACACATATGCATTATGAGTTATATTTCTACATACAGTCTCTACCAGTACAGGTAAAAACAGAGCAGGCATAACATTGTGTCTACTATCATTCAGCATCTTATGGGACCACCAATCATAGCAGGCACACGGTGAGCATATCAGCTCGGCCTCATCCCTCGGCCAGCCGACATGCTCACCGCGACAAGAAGCAGCCTGAGGGAATGTCTTCTGGGACACGCAGCAGCTCAACGTGGTAAGGGGCCGAATCATCTGAAAGGCTGACGGAAACGACATCACGGTCATAGCACGAACAGACGGCGCACACAGAGGGCTCAGTCCAAGCAGACCCTGTCATATAATCATTTAGGCAGTTGAGGATGTCATCCTGAGGCGGACAGATAGGCCACTCTGCTTGCCGAACGCCACAAATGGTTTCAGCTTCCTCAATGGCGAGATCGACTCACCGCCCAAGGTAGGACACAGAGGACAACGGCACGAACAAAGACAGAAGCATCTAGAAAAAAAGGAAAGATCAATAACGACTGAAAGGCATGCACAGAGACCACGCAGACTCACCTCGCTAGCTAGCACACAGAGGATAAGGGGACGAACTAAGACTGATTTGAGCGAGCTGAAAAAATGAACTTTGCCGGTGTGTTCCGGACCCAGAACATACCAACTCCGATGCTGTAGGATATGCACGGGCACATGAATGTCGGCCATCGGAATGAATTTTGCACGAATTTACCACGCATCAAATGTCAGACTCCATCGGAAAGAAATAGGCACGATTTTTCCACGCATCAAATGACAGACGGCATGACATTTATTTTCTACAGAACCCTCTACCCACTAAAGTGGGTGTCGGGGATCCTTGCTGTACGTCATAGCGATTATTATTAGTGCCACCACATCCATGCCATGTTGACGCACCGCAATCATTATCTTGTACACTAATCCAAGACTTCCTTTAGACTAACTGTGGTCTGTGGATCTCCGAGATTGCGATTCCATAGGCTGAGATGAATTAGTTGTCGTCGTCTTTGAACCACATAGTGGTCCAACCAGACTAGACAACGCTGGACGAAACGAAGTGGCCAAAGTGATCTTGTGCGACTTGACCGACTAAGAGACACCAGACAGTGGCAGTATGGATTCCACATCATGCTGTTGAACGGTGCGGACGCCATCGTAGCAATATTGTACATTTTATCGAAACAACCATTTCACCTATGAACGTGAAAAGTGAGGTAAATGCGAGCCTATGAGGTATACTTATACATCTGTCATGAAGGAAATGCGATAGTACTAGCAACGGAATCTGAGAAGAGGTCAAGAAAAACACTGCGTGAGCCCGAAGATGAGGACAATAACATGAAACCAAGTCATTTGCCTGTGATCTCACTGCAGTGCATAGAGCGGATACGGATTCTTCATAAGGCGCTTCTTTTTCTTGTCCAGCTTCATTAAAATCCCCAGATACCCAAAGATGTTTCCGCGTATCGCAGCATCGTGCAGCGCTAGCGGATTCGCATCACGGCGCTCGAAAAACGTCCTATAAATTTTCTTTAGCGCCCGTATCTCAGCATCTTTCTTGCAATTCATGAACCCATAATCAACCACAGCAGAAATCGCGATTCTATTCTCCGAATTTTGTCCATCAGTCTGGATGACAGACTGCTTGAGGTCCCAGACAGACTTGCGCATACGGTGGTTTTGCAAGACGTCCGCAAGGTAGCGAAGATCCACGTTAATTCCATTCTTGCGGAAGAGATCAGGAATACGTGCAGAGCGGAAGGCGTTACAGAATTCGTCGAATGTGCATTTGGTAATGAGGGCCTGATAATGTTCGCCCAGATACATCTCCTCCTCTTTGCAAGCGCATGAGCAGAAACCGAAGGGAATCCAGAAGTCATCGAACGGTACAGGATGCACTTTGCTCAAGAGCATCGTATAGAACAAATGACATGATTGCCTGTCCTGAGGCATGCTAGCTATGCGGGCTCGTATGTCCGCAGGCGAGTCTGTTTCTGCGCCTCCGGTAAAGCGCCATGCACGTAGAACTATGGCCATGGCATCCCCTTCGTCATTCGACTGGCTAACGATAACGGCAAACGGATCAAGAATGTGCTGGTTCTGCAAGAACCAAGGGAAGTAACTGCCTCTGAATTCGGCGGGGATCTTGTAGTACGCTGCTTTGATCTCTTCTACAAGTACGCCCCTGACCCGCCAATCATTGATGGTCTTTGGGGGGATTCCTAAGTGTCGCACTAGTCCTGAAAATGAGACACGAATTAGGGGCAGTGTGATGATAGTTTCAGGGACTCAATCGACCCAGTCGACTCCAGATGTACATACCAATATACAAGCCAAGAAGCTTGGACCAGTTCTCCGCCGTGAATGCACGTTCAAACCCATAATCCTTGCAAGTCTGTGGATCTTGCGGTAAAAGGTCGTTCGCGACGGCAAACGCTAGATGGTCTGTGGTGGTGATGGGGTGACGTTGTTTGCAGGCAAAGCTGAGCGGTATACACATCACCAGAAGTGGAAAAAATAGATATGGTAAACTATGGTAAGCGCGTGTGATAACGTGCCACAACATGTCCATCATGGCGGCCAGGTGGTAACAGCTCGAAGTAGAGCTGTTCACGGTGAAATTGAGTACGGGATTGCTGTATACCCAAGCGGAAGTTGACACAAAGACAAGTCGACACAATGACAAGTTGACAACTGCTGGCAGCAGCTGAAGCGCTGACGACGAAAAATCTGCACGGCAACGCCCGGGACATGTACATGAGCAACTGGAGCTAGCCGGAACCTTCTAAAGCTCTGCCCATGTTTGTCTTATCCTTGCTGTACGAGATGGCGATTATGGGTGCTGTCACATCTATGCCATGTTGACGCACCGCAATCATTATCTCGTACGCTAATCCAAGACTTTCCTTAGACTAACTGTGGATCTACGAGATCGCGATTCCATATGCTGAAATGAATTCGTTGTCAGTCGTTTTTGTCTATGGATTTGCTATCTCTGATCCAAAACGCGTGTTCATTGATTGACTTTTTAAAAGGGGCTTACTCACGGCTTTCTATCGTCTGGAACGTCTTGATAATCGGTTGTGAGGCCTTGAGTTGTATTAACCGACGGGGAGCGACCTACTGAAACACCCACAGTAAAACTATGCAGGGTCAAATATGAGCTCTGGCTTGATTCTGAAGGTAACAGCACGAAGCTTCATCTCCTAAATTTGCGCTTTGAAGAAGTCATCTTAGCGGTCTCCTGGTATCATAGACAATGATATTTGTCCTCGTCTTTGGCACCAAGAGTCTCAAGTTTGCAAGTTGCATGCATAGTCATCGTGACGAAACACTCTTACAATCTCTAGACGCGTACACACGCGTTTCCTTTCAACAAATCTATAATTTTCATATCAAGCCACATCGGTGACATTACATCTATAGACGTATCATCAGCCGAACGTTCTCGATAGCCAAGGAACGATCGCAAAGACTCACCTAACGTCCTACATCTTCACTTTCGTGCTCGCCGAACTATGTTAGATCACACCCAGAATCTAAATCCGCCTGGCTCGTATTGAGGAACCTACATTTGGAAGAATCAATATGCTATGACCCACTTCGACAGGAAATGAGACGGGATTACACACCAGATATCCTACCCCCAAGTTGAGTTGATGTGTAGCCCGCTGAGACACAACCCTGTGCTCTGCAGAGCCAAAAAATCACTTTCATAGGGAGGAGTGCCTTGAATTTGATTTGCGATGGGTAGAGTTCCTTTAGCCTGGTTTTACCCATGTTTATAAGTGTTCCTTCCCAAGTGTTGTTGTTAAACTCGACAGTACCCAGAAAAAGCCAGCAAGTTTCTGATTCGAGTCATGGATAGAATACGTATGGTTTATGGAGTGGTCTTCGTATGCACCGTAGAGGTAAGCTTCAATATTAATCTGTGTCATTGAGGTCCTGTGGGATGGATGCATTGCGGCGCGAGTTGCGCTGAAAACTGCGGTGGATTCGGTTACGGCTGACAAGCAAAAGGATAGTACTTGTCAGACTTCCGAATTGCATATCAGCCGCATACATCCAATATTAATGGCTTGTCCAATCTCAACAGTTGCAGAGTTGATCAAGGACGAGTTGAAAATTGTAGACGACGGAAAACTTGCACGGCAACGCCCGGGACCTGTCATGAGTAACTGGAACTAGCCGGAACCTTCACCTGCCCAGGCCCCATTATACTAGCCCTATCCTTGCTGTACGAGATAGCGATTGCAGCGATATTGCTTCCACTACACGTGTTTGCGCGCTGAAATCATTGTCTCGTACGCTAATCCAAGACTTTCCTCAGACTAAATCTACGAGATTGCGATTCCATATGCTGAAATGAATCAGTGGCCGCGTTGTCACAGTCATTTCTGTCTATGGATTTGCTATCTCTGATCCAAAATGCGTGTTGATTGATTGACCTTTTTAAAAGTGGTGGAACGGTGTTTAAATCGTCTCGGACTTGGATGCGTGGAGGGAGTGTGTTGTAAGGTGCATTGTCCTTCTCCTTCACTTCCACATAGATTGGTACGCTGACATGGACATTCCCTGAAGTGACAGTGGCTAATGCACACGTAGTACCTCCACGCCTCTCGCTCAAAACCAGTATATACTTACAGTGAATCGCTCGTTCAGGCCTTAGGACTGTGGCATTCTTAGTGACTAAATGGTCGAACCGACGTCGCTGTGTACCAAAAGTTCTACCGTGATGATACACCACTAGATCAACCTTCGACTGATGAAGTTGTGTCGACATCTCCCAGCTCTGTCCTTGAAGCTTAAAGGTCCACTCTTGACTGGGTCTTACCTCGAAGTTAGATTTAGGGAGCATCAGCATACTTAAACTTGCAGATCGCTCGCTCGCGAATGGGCAACATCATAACTGGAGTCTCACCATGGTTTGATGTGTCCTGACAAGTTCCATGTATGGTCTCGCTGCAAAAAAAAAGTTGACTAGTACTGCTGGATACGAGTACTCGATTTTTGAAAGTTTGACCGTTGTTAGTTGGTGAGCAACGGAACGTCGACCAGAGATTTACGTGCGTCGGATCCATCATTCTTACAATCGACTTCGTGACTGACGCGGAGTTAGATAAGAGTTAATGGAATTTCTGCCAACCACCCCTCGTTAACTAGTACTATCTTGAACAGATCCCTAAACAATTCCACAGCCTCGATAGGTGCGATGTCTAACATGCAGGTGCATCCAGGTGTTGTTCATATATCCCTCTCAAATATTGCGCTTGCTCAGCCAGCTGGTTCAATGGTTGAAGAAGGAAATCAGCGGCTCATCCTCATTTATTTGGAAGTCATTTGGACCGTACAACAATTTTCCGGAGGTCACCTTGACACGAGAATCCCTCGACATAGTAGAGATGTGCATTGTGTTACCTAGCTCAAATCCGTTAATCGATCAAGTCTAAATATCAGCGCTTCAGCCACCGCTGAGATTCAACGGGGTTTTAAGTTGCCGTAACTGTAAACTCCGCGCAATCAGTGGTAGTGTTTCTGACGAACTTAATACAACACCTGGCTTCAAAGCTTCACTACGCTCTCAATTCAGCGCGTTGATACTGGATATCAACATTCAATACCATATTTTACTGAACAACTTGTCCTGTGAGTTGGCTGTCTGACATGTCTGACCCATTTGTAGCGTGGTCCGAGGAACGGGTGAGACTCATGTGATGTGATACTACAAGAAGATCTCCAGCGGAGGAGTGGTTGGTATGCGTGGATAGGCTCAGCGAAAAACGTATGATGTGAGATTGCTGATCTTTAAGCTAATGACCACCAGGGCTGCGATACCAGTCTGTCGTCCACATCTCGTGCTTTTAAGTGAACACGGCACCAGATGTTTGATATGCTCAGCACGCTTACCACTGCTTGGTACTGTGTTCAGTTGGAGGGTCCCCATTGCTCAAGCACAGTGGAATTTTCCCAGGAGCAACTCAACTCAACGAGCGACCATGTACGATATGAGTTCGCGTACGTGCATCGAGTCTGGTCAAAAGTAAAAATGCAGGTAGATTCTGTGGTTCGTGCCACCTTTTCTTCATTCTAATGATAATCTCTGGTGATTAACAACGTGGAATTTTCACAGGGCCAAGCACTTTGTGCGACCTAAAGGAACAACAACGCAGCTATAGCCACAGCGCGTGATCTCATCCACAGTGCGTCCACAACATTACTGTGGACGACGCTGTAATTTATGAGGCGAGTATTAAAGGCAGGGCTCCTTCAAACCAGCTTCTCATCTTACTCGCCTGTCATGGACCCTATTGCCAACTTTCCATTTACCAACCTTCCAGCTGAACTTGCCCTCCTCATCCTCAAATATGCCGCGCAACCCACCTTCGACCAAACTGACAAATATGAGACTAAAAGTCCATACTCCTCCACACTCGCACTCTGTCAGGTCTCCAAAGCTGTCAGGCGCGTTGCGCTTCCCGAACTCCTACACACCATATCGTTGCCGAAATCCGAAAACCTGAGAATGTTCGTTGATGCTCTATGTATGCAGCAAGAGTACGCGGAGATCCAAAAACAAAACGAATCCCGTTTGGAGTGCGGGGAGGAACAAACACAAAACGATCTCTATTTCGACTACACACCTCACATACACAAGATGTGGATTGGGTGCTCTGGTGCGAATATAGTACCAGATCACCTGCTCCACCCGGACTATGCACCGGCACGTAAGCTTGCCATCAGCGTCCTGACACCGGTGCTACTCGCTACGCCGTCCCTTGCCCTTGCTTGGACAAGTCTGGGTTTTTTTTCAGAATGCCTGGAACATGCATGGAAGTCTCATGCAGATACGAATGCCAACGGCGAACATTCTCCGCGTCCATGGAACACCAAATCCCTGACGCTGTCGGGTGAGACGACCGCCGGCGGCCAATGGGAGCTCCTCAAGGACACTCCCCAAGGATCCGCCTTCCTTGCCTCAATCTCCCACCTCACCTACGGGTCCCACACAACCGCATTCGACCACTTTCTTTTTATATCCATGTCTCATGGCTTACCTCGGAGCTACCACCTACCTTCGTGGATGAAGAGCATTCCATGGCCTCATCTCAAGAACCTTCAAACTTTCTCAATGGCCTACCCGTATATCAGACCTCCGTTCGATATGTATGATTTCGTGCACCTCACAAAGAGAAAGGGAAGAAGCTTTCACGTAGAGGTGTTGACATTGTCTGCAGCCATGCTGACGCGCCGCCGCAATGATCGCCGTGATTGGAGGATAAGTGCGTTTAGTGATACTGCTCCTGGAAAGGAGTATATTCGATCGGATAGAGCTTTTTTGAAAGTGTCCGATTCTCCCATACAATTTTGGTTTGATGATGATGATTGGGAGAAAATTTGGGCGTGCGGGTTGTGCGCCTGACGAGGGGTGTTATGAAGCCGAGAAGGGATATTATGATATGACTAGGGTTATATGTATGTACATGATCGCGATACCAAATGGACATGGTCAAGCCCCGATTACTGTGCACCAACACATCTCGGTTCCAGATCTTCGAATCAACTTTAAGCTATGATGAGACATGAAATCAACAAAGTCCGGTGTCTAAAGAGTTCCTTGCCAAGTCAATAAGTGATAGAATGCACGTCGAGTAGGGCTAGCTTAGTCTTCGCGGGCGGACGCGCTTCCGGGACGTTTTGGACAACCACTGGCCAGGCGTTGAGGGGTAGTAGCGAAAGCGGCCTGCTGGAGCAGCACTGATCTCCCGAACCAGTGTCTTCGAAGAAGTCACCTTAAAGACTTTTCGTGTAATATTTGATCGTGCAGGCTACACTTGCACAATGAACTGCTACACCAAGAGCCTCAAGTTTAACATCGCATGCATAGCGATGAAGCACTCTTACAATATTTGTTGATCTCTCAGCGCGTACGCGTTTCGTTGATATATTTACAAATTTTACATGCAAGCGATATTGGTGAGATCATATCTATAGACGTATCGTCAGCCGAACATCCTCAACCACCAAGGAACAACCGCAAAGACTCACCTAACATCCTACATCTTCGCCTTCGTGCTCCCCGAACCATTCGTAATCTCATTCAGGATCTCAAAACTGGTTGTGCCCCCTCACTGCATCCGAGTCACTGATCAACGACAATTTCGAGCGCCTGGAACGAGTTGACAACAGCTCGCATTGTTTCTACTGTAAATGCAAACATTGCGGCGACACTGATAACTCATCGAGAGCGCACATTCTGTGATCTCGGCACAACACCATGACAATCTACACGGCGGTGTAATCTCTTAGTTGACACATTTGAAACACTCGGCAAAATTCATGCAAACCTTCAACATCACGTAAGAGCTGCGGAGGCTGGGAAGTCCCCCGCCGTCGACATGCTCACATGCACACTCGTGAAGAAATTGTCGAGACTGCTCAGGATCTTGAAGCATCTTTCGCATGGGTACCTCCGCTCTCGACTGAGCCTCGCAATGCAGATGACCTTCTCGCTGGTCTGGACAATATCTCGGCTGACGACATTGCCGCTGAATTTGCATCTCTCGAAGAGTTGAAAAGGACTGAAGAAGTTCAGAGCATTAACGAAGTTGAAGTGCCCGTGGGAACTTGAAATGCTTTTGATTTTGACGAGTTGGACAACCAGACTGTTCTAGATGAGATTGAGGTGGTCAATTACACATATGGCGAGGGTGAACCGGTGACAGCTGGGACGAGGCAACATTAATATTAATGTGCCCATCATCATACATATAGTCTAGCTAAGCGCCTAGCTATTTTGCCAAGTTTTGCCGGTTTTGCCGGTTATAACCGGCAAAACTAATGTCAGAAATTTCCTAATCGGGTTTCGTCACCTTGTAACGTGTTGCAATGATCCAATGACAAGTTGAGGTCCCAATAGGTTGCAATCAAAGAGTGTGACGTTACAATTATGTTACATTTCACGTTACAATATTGAGTTTATGTCACAATGGTAGTTTCAACCAAGTTCGCAATATTGACCGTCGGTCGCAACTGTCCAAGTTGATTTTTTGGTACCTTGAGATCTAGATTCAAAGGCTTATCTAAATATTTTAACTGGGTTTCAACGACGTTGGAATACACACAGGCAGGTTTCATTCTAATTGAAACATGATTGAAAGCAAGTAAATTCAATTGCAAACCAGCACTGTGATCCTCTGAATCAACAAATCAAATCAAATAATACGAACATGTAAAGTAGCAGTCTGTAGGTAGCAGTTCTACTTCTTCCGAGTGCGCTTTGGTCGGCCTGCAGCCTGCTCACTTGCCGGTCCACTAGATACAGGTGCCAGCATCCCCGCCTTCCTTCCTCGGCCCCGACGACCAGAAGATGGGGTGCTCACTACCACCGGTACATCATCAGGTACTCCAGGAACCTCTAAATCAACAGCCATTGCTGAAGGTCCAGAGTCTTCAGAGGCCACAGTGGCAGCAGCCGCTCCTGCAGGCTCAGATGCCACAGGTGGTCCAGGGGCTGGAATAGCCGGCAAGGGGGTTGCAGGATTGGGAGCAGTGGTAGCATTTGCAGGGGCAAGCGCCGCAATGGCTGGTGCTGAAGGGACAATGGCCGGTGCTGAAGGAGCGATCATGGGTGTAGTAGGTGTGACCGGTTCAGGAATGTCATTGACAGGGTTGTTGTCGGTAGTTGGAGGTCCAGGAAGGTTGTCGGATTCCTTATGCCCTGCATTTGCGATGGCCAAACGCATCAGATCAGAGGTAAAATCTTCACCTTCAGTGTCGGATGTTGCGATGTTGGAAGTTGAGGATGATTGCCAGACGTAGGCATCAATCTTTTTGCGGATAGTGCAAATACGAGGCTGGTCCCAAAGGGTTACCCACAGCTGCTTGTAGGCCGTAAACATAGCAGCGTATGGTAGCCGAGACTTCGCGCCAACTCCAGATTTTGTGAATGAAGTGTCGGAAGAAAGGATGAAGATCAACTAGAGAATAGTAGTTAGATGCTAATCCAGAGGATCAAAGATAGCAGAAATAGAACTCACTGCGACCCAACCCCATGCAAGAAGGCCAGGAGTGCTGGACATTGTGCCCCATTTTCGAGCATTGCACTTAGCGCGTGGCCAGCCAGAAATGTCTAGCGAATTCTTTCCAAACATCACGATCCTAATTGCCTATGTAATAGATCCGTTAGCACAATTTAAAGAACGGGGTGAAGCTTAAAAATTACCTTCGCGAGTGGTTCCCAGTTACCAAACACCGTGGACATAGTGGGGTCCATCTCTGAATTTGTGAAAAGGATGGGCGGAAACTTTGATGGTGAGGAGCGGCCACCGGCAGTACCTGGTCCTCCAAGCATCTTCTGGATCTCAGGAATGGTATCCCACTGCATGAAGCTCAGGTCAAAGTAGGACGCATTCAGACTAAAGATGCGCCCTGCCATCAAGCGTATTTTGCCGATCTCGCTGGAGCGTCCACCTTGGAGATGGTGCTCTAGCTGCAACATTTATTAAATCAGATATTAGTTAGTATTGAATGGGATGACGAAGAATATAAACCAACGTACCAATGATTGAAAATGAGAAGTCGGTACGAAATGGTGGAGGTGATCCGGTAGAAGCAAATACACCTCTGTCACAAGGCAAAGTTCTTCGGCACCCTTGGTTGCATAACGACTAGGGGATATGATGATGGGCGGAGGGTTTGGCACTGGCAATCTTAGAATGCGGTGCTCAGGTGGGAACATCTCAGCAATAACACCATATTTGCGAGCGAAGGTCGAGAGCTCGATGTCGAAGGCCTTCAGCTCGTCAGGAACTTGCGCACTTGAACGTCTACGTTGATTGGACGCCAAGACTTTGTTCTTCTCGCCCAGCGTCCGATTATTGTTCTTGAGGGACTGGTTTTCAAGTTGTAGGCGCCGAATAATCTTGAGATGCACGAAGTTAGAGCTACTAATAAATCATAGCGAGTGAAGGAAGGCATCATACCTCCATGTCTCCACCCTGCAAAGAGGCCGATGACTGAGTGGTGGCTGATGCGGTCACTGCCACAAAAGACGATGGTACATCCGATTCAGATCCATCATCGTACTCTAACTCGGACTCCGAGTCACGGTGCACAATGGGACGCTGAGGCATCACAACAAGTCAAGTAAAACACGGTGCGAAAAATATCAACGGGCCCACCACAATTTATAGTCAATCTTGGCTGTGCGACTTGGACCGAACACGAGGAAAGAAAACACGAGGGGAATTACAATGTGAATGATGGCCTTGACATTAAATTGAATCAGCATGCAGGTGATGTCAATATGACACGAGGTAACTTACCTGTGTGCTGCTCTCGACGTAATAAAAAAGATTGGACAGCGGCAGCCAGGCGTCCAATTTAAACAATGAACCTGTTACAATATAAAGCAGTCTATTGATATTAATAAGAGGCAATTCAGACTCACCTGCACTTGCTTGACATCCATTGAATTGTGCTTGAGTCGTGGTCCCAATTGGCTTCAGACTGAGATCCAGAAGTTGCAACTTGGTTACAATAGCAAACTCAACCAAACGACTTAGTGAGAAATGCGATCAAATGCTGACGTAATCACATTGACAATCCATTGAAACACACCTGAACATCAGTTTCAGATTCAGAACGTTAGTGGTATTTAGATTAGCGTAGGGACAGTGCATAATTCAGAATACATGAAATTAAAATACCCCTGCAACTAATAGTATTCCCGGGGATCACACCACCAACAGTTAGTACTATCATTGAGGAGGTAGGAAGGGATTCGTGGTAGGAGGAGGGGTTGTCTTGGAAGATGAGGGAAGAATGTAAGTTGGGTAAGGTCCTTGACCTACGAAATCCTTCTTGACCATGTCCTCGCTCCAGATACTGACACATCTTGCGCTCTATCTGGTTAATTTCGCGCAATTGGAACATGTCCTGCGCCGCAAGACTACTGGAGGAGGTGGGAAGGGATTCGTGGTAGGAGGAGGGGTTGTCTTGGAAGATGAGGGAAGAACATAAGTTGGGTAAGGTCCTTGACCTATGAAATCCTTCTTGACCATGTCCTCGCTCCAGATACTGACACATCTCGCGCTCTATCTGGTTAATTTCGCGCAATTGGAACATGTCCTGCGCCGCAAGACTATTGGAGGAGGTGGGAAGGGATTCGTGGTAATAGGAGGAGGAGTTGATGGGGGTTGATGTAGAGAACATTGAGCGTGAGATTGACACCAGTAGGAATTTGTGCGTGAATCTCGGCAGCTTTTGCATGCAGCGCTGCAGGGTTGTAGTGACCTCTGAGTCCGCCTGCCAACCCAATGTGGTACCCCACAGAGAGGACCGCAGAGACGAAGCCTGTTCCACAGTTGTGGGTGGCATGATTCCGCAACCTTTCCCAAGGACATAGTCAGAGAAAATTTCACAGTAAAAGTAAGCACTCACAAGAACGAACGCAGCAGCATGAAGACCATCTCATAGGCCAAGGGCCATGATGGCGCGCCGGTGGACACGCCTGAGGAAAGATCCAGCTTTCTTGTGCTTCATGGCATGATGGTTATGGTGGTGTGATCCAGCTTCGTGGTGGCGATGGTGAGATTCAGCTTCATGGTGGTGATGTCGCCAAAATTTTCCTTCTCAGAGGAACTGGCGGGGATGTTTGGTGTAACGGGTTGCGCGACTCAGCAAGGGACTAGTAGGAGGTGTAAGCATGATCGTGCTCTGTATGAGCATGCGGATGAGGCTGATTCAGACAGCTGCAACTTTCCTGCCCTTATGTGGCATCTTTGGCACCTGCGGGACGCCCCATCTTGAGGCTAAAGACAGGTCAGTAACTGGCAAAGGACGGCAGATGTGTTACTCACATCGGATCGAAGCTCTACTGCGCCCCATGACATGAAACGCTGAAAGAGTCCAGTTTGTGGAGCAAAGAAGGAGTTGCGGGTATCCTCAATGCCTGGGGGTAGGAAGGATATGAAGTTCTCCAGAAACAGGACCAGGGTTGTTGGTGATTTTGCCCTTGAATGTGTCATGATCACCCATCTCGATGAGAGGAAGGTCAAGACTTGTTTGACGCACCTTGTTTCACAGATCTGGGTGTGTATTTCTTGCTCCACTGCTCCTCGTACTTGACTTCTTCGATATCGAAGAGCTCTGTGGTAAGGGCCGACGATGGCGATTCTTGATGCTCGGTTTGAGCATGCAACTAAAGATCTGGTAATGTTCATCAGGTCCTTGACTGAATCTTGAGCAGATGTTGGGTATTACCTGACATGAGGCGGTCCAGGGCCATTGTGACACAGCATGACCCTCTGAATCTGAATCAATGAGTTAGTAACAGGCGCTGTGCATCATACTAAGATAGAAGAAGACTGTAATAGTAGTAAGAAATGAATGAAATGGTTCTAATAATGAGGACCGCCATCGCTAATAGTCGAAGGCAGATGCAGGGAAATAAGGAGGTCAGAAGTAATAAGAGTCACTGGCTGCGGATGTCCTGCATTCGAAGGAACATATCTGTATCAATAGTGTCAACAATCAAAAACTCGTCAGGTCTGCTGACATCCTCTACTATCATACAACCCCGAACAATTGAGTGAACTGAGAAAAACTCTGCAGAAGCCCTAGGCTTTCTCTTAATGCGCCAAAACTGAAAGTCTTTGTCCTTTCGTGGACGAATGCCGACCGGTCGATCGTACGGGAGAACAAGCGTGACAGGATATTGAACATCCCCTACTGTGCATGTGAAAATCAACATTAGTTTGCCAAAGATGATGCCAGTGTCAGTCTGCAAGATGACGCAATCATATCGCGGTGAGCCATGAAACATCGGAGTGCATCGAAGGTAGTCCGTGGACACTCGCCAGTCGACAAGTGACTCAAAATTGACTTTAAGGAATCGATATTCCACGATCTAATTCAAAAGGTCTCAGAGATTATGTTATTTTGGAGCATTGAACATCATCAACTCACCATGTCGCTCGCAACGAGTTGAATCCGTTGTCCACCTGGAAATGGTATGCTGTTGGCAGCAAACGCACGGTTCAGAAAGTCGTTTAGCTTGATTCGAAATCTTTCAAACGCTGGATTACCCAGACTACCTGCCTCGATGAGTGTGAATGACATTGCCACCTGCTTTGAACCGAGACTAAAATGTTGTGCATCAGTAGGTTCCGTCGAGTCAACATCAATATCATCTGAGTTGTCAGTCTCCTGGAGTGCAGTATCGGGTTGGTCTTCTAAGTCGTCGGATATGCTGAGATTCTGAGAGTCAAGGTGATCCAACTTGTTGCGAATGTATTCTGCAATCAAGCTGTCATGGTTGTATCGGAGTATCTTAAAAAAATTCATTGTTAGTCATATATACACGAACTCAGATTCAGAAGTCACTTACCTGTTCAGCGAAGTTCTTGAAATTTGTGCGATCTTGATAGGCATCTTTCAATGGGCCATGCATTTTCTCATTCGGCTTGGTGCTGTAGTTTCGAGAAACACCTTTCGCCTTGATGTCGTCAAAGAGATGGGCAGAAAGATGTTTCTTGGGAAAATTCCAGGACTTCTCGGACATCTCTGCTGTATCCTCAATGTATTTCTGACCAAATAATTGGATTCAATGCAATGAATTAGAATTAAACTAAAAATACATACATCCATCAATCCAGTGAGCTTTGACAACGCTTCCCGGCCATTATTGATGGTATCTTCAGTATGAACTTCTAACGAAGCATACATATTGAACTCCACATAGCTTCGGATACAGCGGAGCAGGAGATATGCCTCCGGATCCGTATCGCGGTCGAATACAGTATGCGCTGCAAATACAATAAGCTAAAACAATGTGAATAATAAATTAAAGTGGGTGATCTAGGCTCGCCTTAGAGATGTCTTCGTATTTCGTTCCGTCAGAAAAGGATACTGATATAACCTGATCGAAGTGATTCAGGTTTCGCCAACGCGGAATTGATTGAAAGCTGACAATATAAATGAGAACCTACATAAGTACAGCGGAAAAATGACTCACAAGCTGTCAATCTGGACAGCAGCCTGTCGACCCAAACGTTCAACCCATTTCTGCAGTTCAGGCCACTTGTGATCACTGAACAACCCCTCGTCGTTGAAGTGGAGTTTGTCGTGTGATAGAGCTCTGTGAACATCGGTGTGCTCCAGAATACCGAATGAACTCTGAAAACAAAACAGTAATAATAAACTAAGTAAGATACAGATAAGGATAAGAGCGAGACTCACGTCGACATCACGGAGGCTCTGGGAACTCAAAATTTGCTCTCTTGCGTCCAATGTAGTACATTCTCGCGCTCGAGCAAGCAATGCCTTAGTTTCTGTGCATGTGCGGAGAGGAAATACCTTGAGAGTGTTTGAAAGCTCGTCACGAGGCACTAGACAGACAGGACAAGGAAATTTGCCCATTAAACCACGAATCAATGCCATTACAGCCCTACAACAGTGAACACATTCAAATGTCAGAGATATCTAATAGTTACAGGAGCTAGAATACACGTACTGTTCTTCATAGTCTGCAGATAGTATTAGTACAATTGGATAGAAGACGCGAATAACGTCGTCCCAGCATTTGATGGCGGAACCTAACCTCAATAGCGGTGCCAGACAGTCAAGAATCTTCAGAAACGAGGCGTGCCACACCGCATTCTTGAAGTTGACAAAAGCAGGCTTTCCCGAATGCTGCTTGTCTTCCTTTACCTGTCCTGAGTGTTAATAATGAAATCATCAGTAGTTTTAAGGAAGAGTAGAGCGAACGATAGGCAGCCAACCAACGACGCGCCCTCCACCCAAGCCTTCTCCATTGCGAATCCCAATAGGAAGATTAGCACAGCGAGCGACTACAGGGTAGCCTTTCGCACGACCGAATGACGACAATTTTGCTTTGTCGGCATACAAAATGAACGCAAGAGGTTTTGCGTCTGATGGGATTTTCGACTATGATGATATTCAGTCAATGGTATATACTACAATGCAGATACTTGACATGATACTAATATAAAAATGACTTACCTGATACTCCCAGAACGCATGAGCGGTCCATGGTTCATGAATGAACCGAACGAACTTCTCGCCGTTGAACTTTGACAGCCTTTGCGCATCGAAGACGAAGTTCGGACCTACTTGCGGATCTTGAAGTAAATCGGTGACCCAGTCCCACAGTGAACGACGAAATAGCGGGAATGTTTGATCAACGCCTCGAAAGGGCACAATAACTTCCTCCTTTGTAAACTATTACATGACAGAAGCAAAATAAGCATAGTATATACGAAGTTAGTGAATAGTACACACAGGTGTCATCTTGAATGACGCTGCGTCCCATGTGTCTCTCACATCTTTGCGATTCTTGAGGGTAAAGAGCTCAATCCTGCTGCGATGAATGAGGCGAATGAGTCGGTCCAGCTGCTCATGAGAGAGTCCAGCGTCGTGAGCGAGTTCTGCAACCTCGAAGTCCATACGAGTGCGAAACGGCTGCCAGGGAATAGGATCTGCTTCTGGAACTGCTGGTGAGGCACCGGGACCGCGTCCATAGTCCTCGAAGCGGTACACTTTGGTGGGGATACCACTACTAGGGTGGTATTCCACTTTGATATCGTCAATGTCGTGCTGGGGTGCAGGCGATGTTGTTGCAGATGGTGGCGGATCACCTGTATAGACATAAGTTGAAAACATGATGATACAAAGAAATGACGAAAACATACCATCAGAATCGGTCCGTCCCACATCGGCGTCATGTTGGTAGTCTATCTGGTTATCGAAATCGAAATCATCACCCTCCGAGCGATTGTTGATAGCTTCCGTCAATGCACGACAGGTCAGTGTTGGCGATCGAGGACAAACGAAAGTGACGACTTATGAGATGTTGAGCCACTGATGGACGGACGGACACCAGTGAACACGCTACCCTGATGTGCCTGTTCTCGCTCTACAATTAGTTAACATTAGTGTAGAATCAGAATGCGCTAGTAATATGCTAGACGTACCTTGACGAATGACCCTAGCAAGCTCCAAATCCTCTCCCCTTTGTTCAGAGCGCCTCTGGCAAGCCTTTTCGTGTGTTCGGAATCCTTGGCGATGAAAGGATTGGCCACAATAATCACAGGATCGTTGCAAATCAGCAGGCATCTAATAATATGATATTGAAACTGGGACACATCAGCATCAAATTCAGATCAGAGACAGTGATGAGACTTACATGAATTGTTAGTGAAGATGGGTGTAAAATCGCCTCTCAAGACAGCAGATGGTGTGGCACTTTGATGGAGAAGCGCTGGAGGGTGAAGTCGGGTATACAAAGCTTGCAGAATCTAAAATATGTAAGTGAATTAGCAGACTAAGAACATTTAAAAGGCGCAGATCTGCGAATGAAATTATACAAATCAGAACTGTAACAAGGAGAACAGAAGATACTAACGAGGGCTGAAGTTGTTGGTGAAGGGGTGTTGAGAGGATGGTGCGGTATCTGAATAAACAGCTGGCTACAGCGTTGCAATTGACGTACCAAGGGTCTAGGTTTGGCATCAATATTACAAATCAGTTACAATGATGCAACTCTGGTATAAATATTCCTAATGGGTTTTAAGAATAGAACTTATGTTACAATATCGTGACTCGGTATCAATACGGTTGAAACCGAGTCTCACAGGCACGCTGTTGCAACCGACTTACGAAATTTCCGACAAAAGCCAAGTAGTTTCTCCCTCCCATGGTGAGGCCAAACAAGACCTACAACAGCGATCCTGGACGTACCAAAACGAAATCGTATCAATATAACCCTTCCACCCCCGCAATGCAATGCTCATTTGTATGGTTATCACATATCTGAGAAGTGGCTTTATGAAACAGCTCGTTCCTTCCTCGCCAAGCTACATCCCAACCTTCCTGAAAACAAGGCCATGACCAACGCCAGAACAAACCCCAGCTACAGCTTCAGAAAGACCTTCCACATTCACTCGCTGTCAACGGCTTATGCAATCCTCCCTCCCACACAGATAGTTCCTGCGGAATGCATAGTCGATGGTGCCGTTCTCGTGTTGTACATCTTCAGCGACCAGCCAGACAGTTACAATCGGCGCCCTACTCAGGAACAGGTTGATGAACTGACTTGGTTCATGGGCAGAGAGCCGCAGTGGTGGGTAGATGCTGTGCCAGCAAGGTTCTACAGATGATTACCCTACGTACGTACTGGTTCCGTCGTAGTCGTTCCCACTGTCAGTCACGAGCCTCGCAGCAGTTAAGCGCCTGTGTTGCGCAGCCATCTGCGTAGCCCGCAGCCTCTAGATCTATATAATTTTGATTATCTTCAACGCGTCAAGTCACAGCACCAATATGGTCTTGCTCGACAAATTCCTCGATGAAACCGATGACGAAGTTGACTTACCTCCCTCCTACGACACCATCGCCTCTGTTTCAACCGTCAGAGATGAGAAACCTCGTCCTTCACCGCCACCTTCACCAGCACCGCCTACCCGTCCTACAGCTTCTTCATCGTCCTCAACGTGGCTCTCCCTACTTCCAAATGCTCGTACCAAACAAACACGTCAAACTGTCATATCCCTCATCCGCGATCTCGTTGCTACATCCACTACTGATAACTCTGCTGCTACCCCAATCCTGGCCTCATGCGCATCTGCCCTATCTCCTTCATCCTTCTCCGCCATCCTCCAACAACCCACCTTCGAAGGACACACTCCCATATACTGGGCCATTCTCAACCACCACACCCACATCCTCCCTGATATACTCCAATACGCTGGTCCGCTCAACAATGCCTGCGTTGCAGACATCCGTCTTGCCTGTCTTGCGAGTGGCGATCAGCTATTGTTTGGGAAGCTTCGCAGGGGAGAGTTGCCGTTTATAACCACACTCAGAGCAGGTGAGCACACTGTTTTACCTTCTATGTAGTTGGCCTGACGCACAAGATCCAGACGCCCTCGTTCTAGGCTCCACATCCGCGGATGACATCGACGTCCGTGAGGTCGATGGTGAAGCTGCCTTTAGTGCATCTATCAAAATTCGTCTCTGGCAAAAACGAATGCGCGTTGCCGGCGTGGTAGGTGTAGAGTTCATTGCACGAGGTGAGCATTCTCTCATTTTCATTTTCATCTTCGTCGAACTCGAACTTTTTGTAGGACGAATATGGTCACTCATTTTCTTCTCTTCCCCCTCCCCTTCCCCCTCCTCTGGCTCTCTCTCAACTCGTAGTGCGGGGACTGGACCTTGGCAAGTCGCACTCGGTCTCATGGAGCACAGCCCACCTACGTTTGTAGATGGAAGGCTCGTCATCGACGTCTTTCGTCCTCTTTCATCCTCAATACCAGACTCCCCCGAATCGTCTTCACCCGCCCACTCAAGATACCCATCTCTTCCCTCAACACCTGTACCTACCTCGCCTACGCAAGCAAAACCACCTGTGGCGATACGACTTCAATCTAAAAATCGACTTGCCCATCGCACGTCGGATGGGTCTGTGTTTAGTGTGTTGGAGCTTGGGCGGGGTGGTCCTAGGTGTGTCTTGTTCTTGTGAGATGCGTTGTGTTGACTGATGTTTTTTGTCTCTCCTATGCATTCTCTCATTTTCACCGTTCATCTCTCCCCTACACCATCCATTTACCCTACGACATCTATGCCCAGCTCACAAAAACCCTGCAGACCTCCACAACCGGCTGCGTGGTCTGAGGAAGGAACGCAGTATACAAATGCGTTGATTGGTGTATTGAGCGATGATCTTGGGTGGGAGTGAGTGTTTTTTTTTTTTGGTTGGCTTCTCTATTTCGTCCTTATCTGCTGCCTTATCGTTTCGTTCTCTGCTTTGTTCCTCCCCCATTATCTTGTTTCATTCATCCCACATCTCATCTACTTCGTTCCTCCTCATTCTCCGTTCCTCCTATCTACGTCGCCGCTCCGTTCCCTTTCATCCGCCTCCCCACAAACCAACGCTAACAACGCCCTCCCTGTAGCAACACACCCTACCTCGCACCCGACGGTACCCTCCACGCACGACTAGATGCAAGACTTGAGAAGGCGGAGGGTGGAAGCTGTATCATTTGTTAGCGGTTGGATACGAGGTGTGTTGGTACTGATTTATAAGGAGCCCATTGGGTTTGGGGGATTGCTGTTTGTGAGGGGTGGAGTCCCTCTAGCCTGCGATGCGCGTCCTATTGAAGTTATCTACGATGCGTAGAGTCCCTGATTGGCACTGATGCGTAGCTGGTTGCATTGGCACTCAATGGCTGCTGTATGTGTTCTGCATATACCCATGTCCCGGGTGCGTTTGAAGTAGTGGAATGGATCTATCCATCTCTATTGTTTCAAACGCGTGAGGGAGAGCGAGGGATGCAATAGTTGAACAGGAAGCGCATGTCGTTTTCTTTGTCGCGTGCTAGAGTTGTTATCTGCGATGATGCGTCGAGTCTTTTCAGGCTACCGTTGTTAATGTGCATCAAGTATCCTTCCCATATCTGAGTTTGAGATTTCAAAGTTGGGTATATGTTGGTGAAATATGTTGATTTGATTCGAGTTAATACTGTACAGTACGGTGCAGGGAGTGGTGGACATAAGTACCGTACAGGAACTATACGAAACTTATGACACCATTTCCTACATCGATATCGTACAAGTGGGATGTACATGGAACGTGAACGCGAGTGCTACGAGCTTCGACATCTAATCAATCTGTCAGCGTGAATTCCTCAACTCGCTCTGTCTTCGTCACATATGATCCAGTATTACCTCCCCTCGTGCGCTTGAGAAATCGATGCAATTCCATTCAAGGGGCAGCATGGATTGATCAAACGCACGAGGGGATGAGAGGGTTTTGGTTCGGTCGAAGCTGGGTTTGTTGATTCTAGTCGGTGTGAGTGAAGAGTATTGGAGGAGTTGTCCAGGACGCACTTACCTTGAGTCGGTTTTCCCTACCATACCGTACATGGCGTCCCGTCCTTTCAATAACACCGTGTCTGTCGTTCGTAGCCTGACTCCGACTCTGAGTGCGCCTTGACTATCACACAATCAAGGCAGCACTCGGAGTAGGAGTTTTCGGTGGATGGTTGAGGTGGTGTAGGAAGTGGTGCTCCGCGTGCCGTGAACATCCGCTAGCAACAACACTTCATACATCGTACGATCAGGGTGTAGGGCGATATATATGATGCGGGTGAGGCTGGGATTCCCTTGCGATGGACACGTCGGGGACGGTTTAAATGTGGATTGTGAAGTGAGGCGAGGTAGGGATGGTCGATGGCATGAGAAGAAAACTTGAAAACTCGCATGGTTTTATAGTATTGCTAGAGGATGCGAATCACTTGCGACTCACCGGGGTGTTGCTGACCGGGACTTCGTTGCTTACACGTGGTTGGCGAGCATCCCTGATTCTAGTTTGCTTCTTGATTTGTTGTTCCCATCTCCTTTTTTACTCCCTACTTCGTTTCTCCGCTTGGTGTTATACGTACTTTCATCACAATCCTGGACCAACTGTAATCGAAGTTAGTAAACCTATTGCATGGTAATGCCTACCTTGCAGCTGATGACACCCTCCACGCATGACTAGATGGTTGGAGGAGAAAACAGTGAGATTACATAAGTGTTTGTGAGGTGGAATCACATCGATGCATCATGAGGAGTACGTCGTGTTTCTTGAGCGCGTGTTTGTTAGGATGCGAGGTGCAACTAACCGGTGACTGCAGTAGCAGGGAATTGGTTGCTGAAACTGTGATTAACGTTGGCGAGGATGGTAGTATGTTAGATTTAAGAAGTTTCTCCCATTACATAATCAAATGCTTCTCGGGTTCGTTCCGCCTGGTTTCTTCTCTGCTTCCGAGTTCGTTCCTCGATACTACTAGCATCTGAGTGTGGCGACACTCAAAAAGCAGCTTTTTGAGTGTTGGATTTGGTATAGATCAGGTCGCGCTCACGTACATGGCGGGACCATGCCTAAATTGTACAGAGGCTTATGTTTTTCGTTGACAGAGATTGAGCCGAGCCTCGGCACAACAAAATATGTATTATCACGTCTGGCTAACAGTAATTATAATTGTAAATTACTGTAGCGACTATAATCAATGCCAGCAATTTGGCACCCTCTTTTTAAGATCTGTGCGGTGTACTTGTTCCACCTCTCCAGCAGGTGTGGGGTAGTCATGATTGTTTTCGTAATGAGGAGGATCAGCTTATCGTACATATCTCTGAAGGCTGCTGCAGAAAAATTAATACTTCGTCGAACGCCGTTACGGTGCTCTTGAAGACGACAAAATATAGCAGCACCGGACGTTGTGAAGATGTTGATCAGTGCCTCCACACCATTGACATACTGTCCATATCCGGCAGTCCATACAGCATCCAGAGCAACATCGGCGACACCGAGATGCTCGAAGGCATACTGGATTGTCTGGGAGTTATTATCATTGAGCTATCAAAAATCAGAAGTGTCCAAGAAAATCAGTGACAACATACCGATAAAATCTCCCCATATATGAAAGCTAGTGTAGTCTCGTCAATAAGGTCAGGAATCAGCACTCGTTTGTGTGCAGCCTCGTCCTCTTCAGACCAGACTGACACACGGAGACCATATGCCCATTGAACGACACCACGGGCAACACTCCCGAAACTGGACAGGAGATCTGTGACTGGCGTGGTGATCGTTTTATATAGTGCATCCAAGTTCTGGATGGCCCAGTCTTTCGCCGATACTGAGATTAAATATATTGTTAGCATGATACATTGAATCGTTTTCGAGACTTACTACTACATGAATCAAGAAGTGCCTGGCGTGCTGTAGCTTGCTTTTCCAAGGTTGTTGGCAAGCAACACTTATTTAACGTGTTTCGCAATACAATTTCACTAGCTGCCTTTGCAACACATTTGTGAACCGCGTTTTTTGGGTTATACACACCTTGCGGTGAATATACAACCAACGGTTCAGAGGCTGGAATTTGAGCAGAAACCGATGCTGCAGGCGCTGAAATATGGGCAGGAACTGATGGTGCAGGCGCCGGTAATGACGGGGCCGCCGATGCAGGGGTCGACACCAGTGCCGATGTAGATGCTGACACCCCTGATAATGACAGATCTGATACAGAACCCACCAGTTGTGGTGGTCTGACTGGTGGGAGAGTGTATTCTCGGGTGATTCTCTTTTGGATGCTCGATTCTCCTACCCTCTGTTACGGTCAGCAGCGATAGGAGCACAAAAATTACAAACACTTACATATACTACACCATCCATAAACTCTTCCTCCTGGAAACGCATTGGCACCAGGCTATAGGCAACCTGAAATTTAGGTGCCTGGTGGCTTCGAGTGTTTTGGTCTGGCCCTGCCACCCTAGGATAGTCTCCAGATAGCAGGGACCTCCTAGGGGTGGGAACCTCGCCACGGAAACTTGGAGGAAAGATGGTGCTGCTCGTGGAAGAGTAAGTGAGTGTTTGTGGCTGTCCATAATAGTATTGTTGTGGCTGTTGGTGCTGGTGCTGGTGCTGGTCGTGTTGTGGTTGGTGTTGCTGGTGCTGGTGCGCTAGCTGCTGGTACTGGTGCTGGTCGTGTTGTGGCTGGTGTTGCTGGTGCGGGTACTGGTACTGCGCCGCTTGATGTTGCAGTGGTTGCGGCTGGCTGTAGGAGATCTGTTGGGGATCTTGGTAGAGTATTTGGGTGGAGTTGTTATTGTAGTGTATGGGTCGCGGTACATCACTTGCACTACCTAGCTGTGAGGTAGAAGGATTTCCAGCGATATTGAGCCCCTGATGACAGGCAAATCCTGGATGAAATATTATTAGTGGTGAAGATTCTTCAAACAGATTGCGCACCTTTGTCGTAGATCGTCGACTTTTGCGACGTTGTGGGGGGGCACTCGACATCGTGGTGATGATGGTGGTAGTGGAGCAAAGCAAAGCGATTATCAATACTTACTCGTGTACTTACATACAATTGGCTGCTCTGATAGGAACAAAGTTAAATGATATTCATGAGGTGCCGGACGCAATACAAACACTGATACACAACAAACGATCATAAATCAATTCAAAGGCGCCATGGGCGCCTTTTATACTCTGGGCGAAATGCAAGAAGCTACATAAAATGCTGGATATTGCACAACTTGTGGGAAAACACGACTAAGGACACAACCTTGCTGGAAATTGTAAGGATGAAGAATTCAGTGGAAAAACTCGTCACAAACTTTAAAAGAGAACCATGCACGCAGCCTGTACGTTTAACCTCCATTGGACCCGTGTTTGTGATCATCCGCCTCGTTGAATTCGGATCGATCCTCCCTAGAATCAGCTGACAACAGCTTCGGAATACCGGTGCGATAGACATGGTCCGCGAGAGTGTCTAGATCTTTGTCAAGGTTGTCCAGTACGATACGCTCGGATTCGTGGGATGTGACAAGATAATCAAGATCAGCAGCGGCTTGGTTATCGTCCCGATCAACCAGCATGTTCACAAACGATTCAACTTCTTCGGTTTTCACATTAAGAAGTTCTCTCTCCTTCGCATGAATGTATTGGCGAAGGCGTCTCAGCTGTGAGGCCTCCTCCATCTCCCACTGGGATACAGCAAAACAAGCCCGTTGAGTTTCATGGGCAGCTTCTTTGTATGCAATCACATAGCGAACTCCATCTTGATCAAAACGTTCCAAGCCACGCGAAAATACTTGTTGATCCTAGAAATACAAAATTTAGTATGATGGAGAGTCTCCTAAGTTGCAGCCTGATTACCATGGTACCGTCTTCGGTATCACTAGAGTTGCCACAGTAAGGTCTACTAAGCAACATCATGAACTTGCGTTCATCTTTGATAGAGAGTGCAGTCCGCCTGTAAGGTCCATATGCAGGCCATGCAAGTCTCTTTTGGACATGGAGCGGCCCGATGTGTCCTGATAGGACACCAGGAGCATGAAGTGATTCCTCAGAGGAAGCAGACTCATCCGAATCTAAGTTGTGGTACTTGCTGGGGGAGGATGGATAGTTACTACTGAGCGGAGAAGAACTTCTTGGCGGGTCATCAAAGATACTGGGGCATCTAGGGGGGGGAGTAGTCCTTTGATTGTATGGAGAAGTTGAGACTGGTGTCCCTTTGTGACCGTCGAGAAATTTGGAGTTTCTGGGGGTGGTCGTTCTTTGACCGTCAATTGAATGTATCGTGGTTTGCAGTCTTGACATTTATGAACGATGGCTGCCCGAGTGCTTCAAGTTGTTGCCAATTCAAGTTGATATCTAAGCACAGTATACGTTCGTTGAGAGCATACGCACAGCGGAGTTTGAAAGACTTGGCACTTTTTCCATCATGGAGTACTATGGTGCTGTGCATCCAACTGGACAGGCCGCCCCAGAGTCGCAGCCCAGAAACTATGATCCATTCAGTCCCAGATTCTTTCAAGAATCTACCTATGATTTGGATGACGCACATTCAAGGTTAGCATGGGTCATTTGAAGTTTTACAGCTACTTACTCTACCAGCACGAGGCCTGACACTGATCCGACTGACATTGGCACTGTGTCTTGCCCACTATGCAATGACCATTTCAATTCACATGAGGCAGTCGTGGACCATCTCAATCGATCGTGTTATCGCCAAAATACGACACTCCCTGCACCCAGAGGATTGAAACGAGTGCCAGAAAGCAATGTACGAGCACAATATCACCCCAGATCTGGATACCACTACGTTCTCCCAGACCATCCGCCTCCCCATAATCTTTTTCAGGAAATGCAAGACCATCCCCTTCAGCCTGAGCGACATCTGAACCCATGGTACCCATTTGATGGCCCAGGAGAATGGTCACTAGCGAAGTTTTTAGTTGAAAATCTCTCACAAACTCAGATAGAGCAATTCCTGAAGTTGGAATGGGTGCGGTCATGTCAACTTCAGTCTCTCAGTCTGACTAACATCTATTTTGTCTCCTAGTTCAAGACACGAGAGCAACCACAATTCAAATCAAAGGATGAGTTGTTCTATTACTTGGAGCAACTTCCTGGACGTGGACCGAAATGGCAGTGTACTGAGTTTCGCCTGAAGGGTTATGAGACTGAGCGGCCGATTCACCTCATCTGGAGAGACGGTTTAGAAGTTGTGAAGCAGCTTTTCTCCAATCCGGTGTACGCAAATCACATGTGTTATGACCCTCACCATATCTACAATGGACAAGAACGCGAAATTGGAGAGTTCTGGACATCAGATGATGCCTGGAATATACAGGCATGCATTTATTTTGATTCCTAGCTGCATCGCTGATCTTCAAACCTCGTAGGATCAGCTTCCTGAAGGCACTACTATCGTACCAATTATCACCGCTTCGGACAAGACTCCCATCACGCGACACACTGGTGGACTAGAAATGCACCTGTTATTCATGACCATCGGGAACATCCAATCTGATGTTCGAATGAAAGCTACATCACATGCATGGCGATGTGTCGCATTTATGCCGACACCAAAATTCCTCGTCAACTCAGACTATCAGACCCTTCTTCAGACACGCTTGTGGCACAAATGTGTTGACCTCGTCTGCTCAAAACTCAAGATCGCTGCACGTGTCAGTGAATTCATGGTCGATCCTTCAGCACATAGACGTTTTTGCTTTACCCCCCTCATAAGCCATATTGCCGACCTTCCTGAACAACTTATGATTGCATGTGTTTCCAAGAACTCGTCTCCTGTCAGTACAGCCACTCAGAAGGAGTTTGGGGATGCTGTAGCATATCCTCCACGCAATGGAGTCGATATGTATGAGCTCATCCGCAAGCTCTGCGATAGAGTTGACCCCTGGGATCTCTTTAATTTCCTTAAAGAGGCGAAAAAATTACACCTGAGCGGCATCCACCTACCATTCTGGAGAGACTGGATACACTCAAACCCGGCGAATTTTCTCACCCCAGAAATTCTTCACGCCCTACACAAGTTCTTCTTTGACCACATTGAAGGTGAGGAATCTTGACTGTGGGTGAAAACACTAAAAGAAAGGGGGCTCTACAGCAAGACCTGGATACGAGAATACAACTCGACCCAAAGGACAGCTACTGAGAGAAGTTCCTCGCGAATAAGGTGGAGGGAAACTCTGTCAACTAGACGGGCGCTGGTAGGCACGAGAAGATAACGCGCACGAAGGCGCGCGTGAGGCGCGCGTGAGCGATGCAAGGGCGCGCGAGATGTGAGGGGCGCGCGCGTATGCGGAAGCGCGCTTATGAGTGATAAGGGATGTGGTTTCAAGTATTGTAGAGGCGCGAGCTGTAGCAGATGGAGGAGTAGAATCTGATTCCTAGTACTAAGGTGCACTATACAACTTGCAGTATACTTAGATAAAAATGGGGGGGAAAAGTCCTCCGGAAGTAAAAGAACCTCCCTCTATTTAAGAAGGGAGATAGCGCTATGCGGCGCTTCCGAGTGCAGTACTGAACCGAGTAACCATATCAACTCTAAATATAATCTAAAGTCTAAGATAGACTTTCTGTATGTAAGCGCGGGGATCGGACTGAGTGCACATCAATTCAGTGAAAGAGATAAGAATAACGCACCAGCAAATCAGTGATGACATAGGACGGACGGACGGACAGATGGGTAGGCGCGAGAAGACCTAAGGAGAGGCGCACGGACGCGCGTGGAAGCGCGCGAGTGCGTATGAGGCGCGCGAACGAGGCGTGAACGTATGGCGCGCGTGCCGGAGTGCGTATGACTGATCCTTCGGATAAGAGCTGGAATATGTGGTTCGTGGGGCCATATGTCCGGCATTGAGAGGCGCGAGTCTCTACAACGTCCTGAAGTGGGTCAAGGAAGTCATGGGACACGAGCTCGATTTACGATTTCGGAGTCAGCATAAGCGTGTGGGTGTGCGTCATTTCACATCAGGTGTCTCGCATGTCAAGCAAATGACTGGCAGAGAGCATCGCGATATCCAGCGCACCATAGTACTTACAATGTGGGGAACCGTAAATCCTGCATTCATTCATGTGGTTCGCGCGATGATCGACTTCATTTATCTCGCGCAAAATCCGGTTCATACTGAAGCATCAATCAAGGACATGTCGACTGCGCTTTCCGTCTTCCACAATCATAAGCAAGCCATCCTTGATGCAGAGGTGCGGCGAGGAAAAGGTGGAGCCAAGGACGATTTTTTCATCCCCAAACTAGAACTTATGCAGAGCTTCGCTCACGCAATCCCACACGTCGGCTCCCTCATTCAATACTCAGCAGATGTTTCGGAACGTCTTCTCATCACTCACTGCAAACATCCTTTCGAGAAGACCAGTCAACAGAGGGATTTCGTTCAACAAATTGCGCGGATCCTCAATCGGGAGGAGACAATCTGTCTCTTTGAGCTGTACACCCTGCTGGCTTTGTCGGCAATGTCAGTCTCCGATCGCAATGACCCCCTTATCAATGTTGTTTTGACAGAAGATGACGAAGTCGCTGGTCCAGAAGTAGACCCAGCATTAGCATGGGTTTCCCGTGCAAATCCAGACGCTCAGCGACGCCTACATGCCCCATGTCCAGTACGCAATCATTTCTTGAAAGGAATTGTGTCCGACGATGCGAAAATCGCTTTCAATGTTACCATCAACCCCGATTGCAAACGCTTGACCATCGTTGAGCTTCAAACGCTATATGACCTTGTCGACTTCTCGCAGACTCTCCACCACCACCTCGCAATCAACAATCTCAATATTCAGAGCACTCGGATACTCTTGAATGTTTGGTTCAAGTTTCGAATTCAGCTACACTCGGCTTTCCACGAGCACACCATTATGCCTAGTCAATTATTGCAAGTTGAACCCCCCTCCAGCGAGTTCTCCTACGGCCGCTGTGATACTGTTCTCATTCAGAACAACAGGAGCAATGGTGCGTCCTTTTTTAAAATCTTTCTGGAACATATTAACCTTAGGTTTATTTCACAGTTCCTTGTGTAGTTCAAGTCCGAGCCGTGTTCCAGCCGACCACACTGCCCATCGAAGCGCCCGCACTTGCTCAGGTGCTTGCATATGTTCAACATTTCGACACCTATTCTTCCCACATATCCTAGTTAGTAAGGTGGCCTTACCGTAATGTTCTGGCCACTTAATAAAGCCTTTGTACCTTCCTACGGAGCACCGGCAGTGTGCACCAGCAGTTTCCTTGTACTTAGAATATTTTACTCTACAGTCTTTTTCCCACCGCTTGCGTCATCACCCTTTTGGGTAATATCACAGCGCACAACTTCGCACGATGCCGCCACACTCGCGCTCATCATCGTTGACGACGAGCTCGTATAAGGTGAGTTTCTTTTTATTTTATTTCATTTTACATATATATCTCTCACTACAGAACTACATATAGGCTTTACTTTAGGAGGCTCCTACGTTCGTACTCTGTGCATACAGGTACATCAACCGAAAATCAACAAAGTGCGTGGGAATAATCCTACCTTCAGCGTTCCACCACGCACCCTCACCTCCAAGCTGCCTATCCTCCCTCCTGTCCCCCATGACACACAATGCTGTGGGTGGTGTATCACAGAAATGCCCTGTTCATGCGGGCGGCAAAAAGACCAGGACTTTGCATACAGAAACTTCGCGCATCCCTCCTCAAGAGTAAGTCCATCTCTCTAATTTCTGTCATCTAATATATGTCCATTGATTGTACTGTGAACTCCCTTTGACAGTGCGCAAGCAATTATTGACCTCTGAAACCCAGCAATGCAGCCCAAATTCATCGCCACCCCCACTATCAGACGACTTCTCTCCTTACGACGACTTCCCTCCTTATGACGACTTCCCTCCTTACGACGACTTCTCTCCTTACTTAAACGGACATCGACTCCATGATTCCTCCTCCCAGCGAGGAAGGACATATATTCTTGTATCTAGTAACAACTATCGACAGGCTACAAGTCTTCCCTATTGGACTCAGTGTGCGCATTCCTTTTTTTTGACCGCCGATGGTCTGTTTCATTCCTCGACTCCAGCTCCAACTGAGCTTTCTCTGTGAGCTTTCGAGAGCGTTTGGGACGGTGTGTTTCAGTTGGCGGTACATCAGCGGCAGTTCTCTTCCCGAGGGTCAATGCAGGAGTGACCTCATCATTGAGGGGTGTAAGCATGGGAGTAATAGTGTGCGCCTGTGATGGGCTCGTTTCCAGGGCAGTTTGAGTATCTGAGTGGAGCGCTAATGAACCAGGGCACGTCAGCATGACTGTATTAAATATAAATAATGATTTACATACCCTGATCAAGAGCACGAAGCTCCGGGTCCACCAGATCATCTGTAATTGAGCTGCGGGCGGGCTCAGCGTTGTCATCGCTGTGCGGCGGGGCTGGTTGGACATTGTGAGGCAAGTTTGCCAAAGATAGCGCCGAGGCTGCATTGTCATCTGGAGCGGTGAAATCAGGCTGACTATTATCAGGGACAGGGTATGATAATGGAGATATATCAGCTGTTGTAGCATGGGGGGGTGTATGAGCACGAGTAGGGGGAGCTACTGTATTAGAAGGAGGTGGTTCAAGCGGTACGGGTGGCTCGAGCTCGGGAGTTAATGTCTCCCCATTTTTTATGCGCCGTGCACGCTCTTTAACTTCTTCTTGGTCAATCACCACAAAACGGCAATGGCGAAGTCTGATTGCCTCAACCACGTTTTCAAGGCTTTCGATACCTCCCTTTAAGTCCGAAGGGTTTGCCCATTGGGGGTGGTTCCACCCCACAAGCTTGACGAAGTAGGTAGAAACGAGCTTCTCGTACTTCGTGAACTCCATTGAGGCAGATGGGTTGTTTGTGACCTCGCCTGCAATATATCAGCCGTCAGTATAAATTGTGGAAGGGAAAACTTACATAGCGACAAGCGGAGACCTGTTCTGATAGCAGCCTTGGCATTCGTGACACGCTCCCGATGATTAGTGGCAGAGTCTAGATTCACGTCAAAAAAATAAATTGAAATGAATGAGAATGATTACTTACTTAAAACGAGGCCGTTGGCTAGAATGGTACTCTCGAAATCTGTCGCTAATTGGGCGACGTCCTTGTGTAAGTACAACCGAACAAATTGTTCCGCTGCCGAACTTGTGAAGAAGGCTTTTGGCGCCATAGAAAAATCAGAAACGCCTCGAACCATCACGACAATGGCTTCTACGCCAACATGTTGTTTCAGAGCTTCGAACTAGGCCCCAAATTCACGGTCAATACTAAACACTGAACCTTAAAAAACATCGCCATCACTCACCTCTTCCTTCACATACTGGAAGCTACGAGCACATTCAGTAGCACGAGAACGAGCAGTTATATTCGGCGGGCGATCTCGAGCACCCTTTTTGACTTCATCGAAGTCCAAAATGAGCCTGGTCTTTTGCTCAGCGGTAAGCTGATGGTACTCAGTAGTTTCCTTGACCAAATCCGCAATGTTGGACTTCTCATACATGTCTTTGTCTAGAATATAAGTCGTTAGCAATGAATATACATGGTTGGTAGATTGACTTACTGGCATTGGTTCTGATGCCCTGGAAATGCATAAATGCATGCCATGCACTGGTTTTTTTGCGCTTGCGGTGGTGAACTACAGAACCAAGGGTGAAATGCTTGAGGTAACGGCGACGAGGCTGCTTGAATTTGCAAGCCAAATCGGTAGCCTTTGAGTTCATATAGTTCAGGACAGCTTGAATCTCCTGGTCCTCGTCAAGTCGTTTGGTGCGTCGCCGTTCAGTCAGTTGTTGGCGGACTTCCTTCGATACTTTGATGTATGGACCACGTGTTCGAGCAATAAATCGGCGAGGGTTGTGTGAGCAGCTTGTTGGAAATGCCATTGAGGGAAGGCTGATGCGCAAGTGCAAAAACTAAAACTGAGAAAACAACAGTTATTCTGCCATTTAAATGTAAGATACATGATGGGTGGCAATATACAAACCAAACTATGGAAGCCGTACATTACGATCTTTCAACATAGCTTGTCCGATGGCATCGGCATGGTCCAAAGAGATGTTAGTGTCCTGCTGCAATACCGTAACCCATCGCTTCGCAAGGTAGTTCTGACAGATCGAAATGCAAATGTTGTGAAAATTGTCCGGGTAACCAAGGTTCTCCAACACTGCCTCTGTTTCATCCCCAAATGGCGTGATTGCGGACACATCAGCATAGAGAGGCTCTGCGATAAAGCGAGGAGGGGTCCGCATAGGCGACGTAGTAGATGAAAAAATCCCCTTCGATGGGAGGGCAGAGATTGGCGTTATGGGGGGGTATCTTGTATGTGAATGAGGGCATTGGGAGTCAGACTCGCTACTAGAAGACAAGTAGACAGTGATGGTGCGTGACAACTGCGATGACTTCGAGCTCTCATCATCAGTATGTGTCATAGTGGTTGAAGTACCCTAGGTGAGAAATTAGGCCATATCGGTTGAATACAAATGTAAAAGTACCTTGCGCACACCCCTAACCCGCGCACCTCCAACCCCGGCAGCAGGCACATCCCTTCGACCTTGCACCAAACCAATTTGATGCGGCTTCCATTTGATAGTATCGTTATCGAAGGATGGTGCGTGTGACAAGACATAATCACTGGAACTCAACAGCTGTTCCAGGGAGCCTGCAGGACGACCAGGAAAGATGAAGTGTGCAGAGGTTGGCACAATTGGGCGGGGAATGAGGGGCATGATGGGGTCTTCTGTTTGGGCCTTTCCCTTTGTAGGGGTCTGAGCCATCATGGAATTACCCCACTTGTGCCGAGTGCGGGTGTCTGCAAATGCATTTGCAAGCGGAGTAGCATAGTCGGAAAGAAAGAGTTGGGTGATCTGAGCAACCACTGCATGGAGCTCATGGTGCTCTTCAAGGACTTTAGGGTTGATGTATACATTAGCTTTGAGTGTTTCAGGCGCAATCTTCACGTTTGGAGACGTAGCACCAGGGTGATGCAATACAATGGTAGATCCACCTGTCAACCTGTCTAGAACGGTGCACTACATGTGCTATGAGCGTGTTTGATGATTCAGAAATTGAAAGGACTTACCAGATCAAATATACAATGCAAAATGCGCTCGGTGTGTAAAGTTCGAGAACGCCAATTACCAATCTTCTCCTGCGTTAGACTTGGCTGAGTCTTTGAGACGCCAGTGCGGTAGTGATCCGAAGTCAATTGGTAGAAGCCGTTGTCGTGGTCGAGATGGCTGCCATCGTTGTGGAGCCCATGTGTCAGTAAAGACAACAGCACTGATTCCCACCGATCTTCACATCCAGCAAT
The DNA here is from genome assembly GCA_016647755.1 of Suillus subluteus. Taxonomy (NCBI): domain Eukaryota; kingdom Fungi; phylum Basidiomycota; class Agaricomycetes; order Boletales; family Suillaceae; genus Suillus; species Suillus subluteus. The sequence goes on along the minus strand of JABBWI010000114.1, from coordinate 52,325 downwards.
ACCATTGAGAACTTGAGGACGCTGAATGAGAGCTTTGAATTCATCGAAGCCATTGACAGTAGGGGATCTATGCAGCAAAGTGGTTTTCCAATGAGGAAGACTTGACTTCGACATGGTGGGTGGGTGAAAGTGAGGCTCACTCAATAGTAATTATGTACTTCGAAATGCGACGTAATGAACACTGCTGCAACCACATTTCATTGCATTCAAATTCAATGTTCAACTCTTCAACGTTTCAACCATTTAATATAACAATTATATGGAGTATCTCACACAGTTCAACATTATAGCACAATGAATACCATGTTTTGCACCGTCTAAAATTCTAGCATCGTTAAATCAACTAATGTAGTAGAGCAGTATTCAAATTTCTCCTATCACAACTTGAAACACACGACATGGGCTTGAAGTCATTGATGACGGTCAAATGACCACAAACTAAATGACATTCCTTGAATGCACCGCCGCTTGGTATCACAGTGAGAATGAACAGCAAACTCATGAAATTCAACAGTGACAAAATACAGCAAGTAGTCTAATGGCGGAGAAGTACAACTACTCTGCAAATTCCAAGTCAACGCGATGATGATTGAGTCCTTCCATGTAAGCATGAACGTCCTGCAGCTGCCGGCTTAATGCATCTTCATCTCCCTCGCCTTCGTCTGCTTCATCTGCCAGCCCATGTTGTGCACCTTCGAGTGCAGACGTAACCTCGCACTGCCGACCTTCACGAGTGCCAGGAGACATGGGACCACTGTATCCAGGGAGCCGTAGAATCTGATCAATACGCCAAAGGTGTCGTCCGTTAGCTGACCGCAGCCATTGCCACCGACGCTGTAAATGAGCTGCAAGCGGTGGATTGTCCAGCTCAAGTTGCACAATGGCTCGCGGATAATCCAATGCGTCGTCCCGAATCTTTGTGCACAACCGCCCAACCTCAACATTCAGCCTGCGGATCTCTTCCTTAGCTCGCTGGTGCACAAGGTGTTGTGTGGAAGCATGTCGGTAGGAGGGATTGGCCCAGCGCTTTGTTTGGATCTCAGTACCTGTTTCGCGGAGCAGGTCAAATTCTGCTAAGAATGAGTAGTCAACTATTTGTTCCCACTGTAATGGGGGGCGAGGAGGGTTCAGCTGGCTTGCGTACTTATTATAACGAGTTAGTGCATTTCGAATCGCAGTGGCTCGGCTCTTGAGAGCGGTTGATATCTGAGTACGAAGTTTGTATCCTTATGGACAGCAGTTAGAAATAAATAAATAAATAAAACAGTATTAGATCCCGTACCTAGACCGCTCATCTGGAGCTTGGTCAATTCGAGAAGTCGCATGACAACAAGCCGTTCGACATCATCGACAGCCTTGTGATAAAGATGGTTGGTGATGCGCGACTGGGCTTTCACATGCTCAGGATGATCCGGACCCCATCATGCGTCCAGGGCCATCTGCCGCTCGTAATCAACGACAACGACAACCTTCTGATCACGTTTGGTCGCAGCATGAGTATGACGCCGCCGTACATTGCCAGCATCCTTGAGAGAGTAATTCGGACGTAAATCGAGTTGACCGAACTGTATGCGAGCCTGTTCATATGCGAGCCTTAAAATTTTAGTCAGCTTATGAATATCTGAAGCGAAGAGAACTTACTGCGCCTCTTCATACTCGTTTAATGCTTTTACGTAGTCTATTTCAACGCTGGATTCATCCTTCTTCGTTGCAAGACACTGTAAGAAAAGACGTTCGTCTTCGAGGTCGCCGTCGAAGTCAGGATCGAGAGTTGGATTTGAAGCGTGAAAATTAGCAAGAAAAGTGGTAGTCGTAGATATCGATGTTAAGGCTTGGACGTAATTATTGAATATGAAGTCAGCTAAATTTATGATTAGATCATTCAACATTCAATGAGGACAAAGGGTGGACTTACATAATGCAGCGTACCTGTCCATATCAGCAAAATGGAAGTGTTCGTCGAGGGCTTGGTGTCGGTGGAACTCGGTGGCGTTGCGTATTTCGGAAGCCAACGCGTTGGACTCGGAGAAGACTCGTTCGCACGTTTCAAAATCTTCCAGCCCAGCACCAAGTTTGTGCTTGGAGTGGTGCTGAAGCTGACAGAGACGATTATGGGCGTGTCCATGAAAAGCAGGGACAACCCCTTGCACGTTGAGCCTCTTGGCACTGTCTCCAAGTGTGCTGCGCAGCAGGATCTTCTCGAAGGCACATTTAATATCATACCCATACAAGATATTGCTCCCGAAAACGTCCATCAGCTTCTTAACCGAAGCGATGGGGTATTTCATTCTGCAGAATATTAACAGTCAGCACATCAAATGGGAAGCGAAGGAACTAAGATACAGCTCGCCGCTTCGCACCATATCACAGATGGTGAGTAGGAAGCCATGTCGGCACACGGTAATGAAAATGCCTGATTTCTTGAATATTGCGAACATTTTCTTCTGAGATTCGGGTGCGGCATTGCGCCAACGGTCCACACACAGTACGCGGCTCTGCAGAATCAACAGAATCAGGCTCATCAACCCATGGATCGTCAGGGTCTCGTGCAGGGCGCTGGTCCCTTGCTTGGCGTGCACGAGCTGAATGGACTTCATCTTTGAACGCATCAACGTACGATTCATTTAGCCATATTGATGACGTTCCTATTCGAGTGTCCAAGCGTTCCTGACCACCGCGTATGGCAGGATCGACCAATTTGGCCGAATTATTGCCGTCGCAAGCACACAGGATGGAAAATTCTAGAGGGGGTTCATCTGTCAGCTTATACTGGCATGCGGGACACGAGTTTAGCATCCGCCAGTTATCCGAATCGTGGCCTAGAACCTTGTCCAGGCGGTGGTCTATGCGCCGATGGAGTTCGAGATATACATCATAACTGATGCGAAGCTGCTCGGCAAGGTGTCTGCGATAGTATACCTAATTTTATGTAACATAACATCAGAGCAAATGCGAGATGATGCCGTGAAACTTACACCATGGAGAAAACATAGCATCTTCACTTCTGCATGAATACTGAAGCGCGGGGTTACTCGGTGGCTTTGCCTGTACACGTCCAGCGTGCGAATGGTAATGGCGACGGTCGGTCGAATGGGTGTGCTGCCTATACAGCCATAGCGGAGTAATGAGACATTGATGAAAGGGGAAACATGTTTGAATGTGCGCAAACGTCGGTCTGAGGTTCCATTAGAGATGCAAAAGCTCGATTGAACAAGAAGGCCTTACCAAAGATATCAACAACCTCAATGGTAAACTGATCGGTCTCATTGACTGAGGAAGGAGGCTCCAAAGGTTCCAGAGGATCGTGCATATAATTGAGAAGGGCGTCCATGAGCGCCTCATACTGTGAGGCCCAGTCTGATGCTAGTAGGGTGATACGGCCACTACGGTCACGGGTATCCAACCTCTGTCTACTAAGAAAGGGTGGTTTTGAGCGCTTGTGAGTGTGACAGAAACACTGGACTTACTTCGCTGTCGATGTTGTAAGTTCTTCTAGTTCCCGGTAGATCGTTACTTCATCTCCCGCATGACTGACAGAAAATCCTTCCTCACCGGGAGGAGGAATCATGGAGTCGATGTCCATGGAGTAAAAAGAGAAGTCGTCTGATAGTGTGGGTGGGGATGAATTAGGGCCGCGTTGCTGGGTTTCAGAGGTCAATAATTGCTCGCGCTCTGTAAGAGGGAGTTCTACAGTACTATCAATGGAAGTAAATTAGATGGTAAAAATCAGAGAGATGAACTTACTCTTGAGGAGGGAAGCGCGAAGTTCACGGGCATCATCTTCGCGTTGGCGAAGTACTCCTGTACGCAAAGTCCTGGTCTTTTTGCTGCCCACATGGACAGAGCATTTCCGCGATACACCGCCCACAGCATTGCATGTCATGGGGGACACGCAGGAGGGAGGATAGGCAGCTTGGAGGTGAGGGTGCGTGGTGGAACGCTGAAGGTAGGATTATTCCCACGCACTTTGTTGATTTTCGGTTGATGTACCTGTATGCACAGAGTACGAACGTAGGAGCCTCCTAAAGTAAAGCCTATATGTAGTTCTGTAGTGAGAGATATATATGTAAAATGAAATAAAATAAAAAGAAACTCACCTTATACGAGCTCGTCGTCAACGATGATGAGCGCGAGTGTGGCGGCATCGTGCGAAGTTGTGCGCTGTGATATTACCCAAAAGGGTGATGACGCAAGCGGTGGGAAAAAGACTGTAGAGTAAAATATTCTAAGTACAAGGAAACTGCTGGTGCGCACTGCCGGTGCTCCGTAGGAAGGTACAAAGGCTTTATTAAGTGGCCAGAACATTACGGTAAGGCCACCTTACTAACTAGGATATGTGGGAAGAATAGGTGCATTTCGACGTCATTGGAGACACACCAGAGCCTACGACGGGGATGTGGAGACTCACGCGCTCATTCGTTCACAACATCTTACAGCCACAGTCCAGAACGCGATGTGGTTCTATAATTCCTCTCACCGATATCACTCATGGGGTGGAACTGATCCCTGTGTATGACACCTTGTTACCCAAGGAGGTCAACTCGAGCAATTCGATGGAGATTTTTAATGACTATTTTCTTAACAACTTCGCTGACAAAGAACTGTACCATACACTAGCAGTAGCATTTGGTGGCTAGTCATAGTGGTAGATTGAAATCAGCGCGTCTTATCATATCTTTCAATTTGTTATTTAATTTTGTGTGCGATAAACCAATCTTTGGGCATTGCAAACACTTACATGTCCACACCCACATCTCCACCAATCAGCAGCCTGCGCTACTGAGGTCATAAGCGTTCGTAAGTGTCCGTAACGCACGTAAGTTAAGCGTTCATTTCATGGTTTTGCAGATGTAGTACTTGACTTGAATTTTAGAATGCCAATCTTGCACAGGCGTCCGTGTCATTATGATGCAACAATTTGCTGCAGTTGCAGCGCTGCAGTGATGCATCAACGCTACAGTGGGGAGCAAAGCAATAGTGATGCATTACTGATGCATTACTGATGCATTACTGATGCATTCCAGGCATCAGTAATGCATCAGTAATGCATCAGTACTTAATGCCATTCTCAAAAAAGGGAGGCATCCCACGCTCGTACATGATCAACAATACCTCCCAGTATGGGTCCACATCCCACCGCCACCTGGTCACCTCCATACACTCTGCATGGATCCTTCTTGCAGCCCCGCCATCAGTATCCATCAAACCGTCAAAAAAGGGAAGCGTCATACGGTTGTACATGGTCAATATGGGTCCACATCCTGCTACTGCCACCTGCTCGCTGCCATATGCTGCGCACGGACCCTTCTTGTAGTGGGCCCACGGCTACATGCTGAACTTACCACTGCATCCTTTCTCGACTTCTCCTTCGTATGCGAGCTAGACATCATTCAGCACAGTCGCTTTCAAGCACAGGTCTGTGACACTCTGAAGTTCGAACCCCGTATCAATTGCACATTTTCAAAGTGTCTTGAGGCACTTCAATGTTTACCCGACCTTATGTTATTCTCAGCACACTATAAGTAAGTGGTAGTCTCAGGCTGCATGAACTGATATTCTACCATAGTGTTTACCCCAACATGATGTACACAGCTGAAGCAGCGATGTCTGTCCCAACTATTTCTTGTGAGCGCACAGACTGGAGCCAACATCATATGATGTGCTAGTTTACACTCTCGAACTTCGGAGATTGATTGTAGTATGTACACCTTGTATCTCATAAATTTCAGTCAGTTAGCTGTATTCTACCTCCGGCGAACCTTACAAGTACAAGCGCGCTCGATATACCACTTATTAAGGGGATTAAATTGACGACACAACTGTATTCATCACGAGAAAAACAGAGACTACATGTGTTACTAACAGCATCAAACATTACTATGGTACGAGAAGCAAATTTGTGATCATGACATGAAGACATGGGCTCATGCCTTCGTTCGCCTTTTCCTATGTCTGTTAGCATTGAGAAAGTGAGAATATACTAAGACGTACTTTGCAGGAATCATGCTGCCCATAGTCGAGTTGGGAGGACGCTTCATCATTGATGCCCCAACATCCTCCAGAACAGGTGGATCGTCCCTACCAACGCCAACGAACGTCGAACCATCTGACCCAATAGCGTCAGCGACATCATTCCGCCTGGACTTGATTGGAATTCACTTTGATACACGAGGAGCTGCACCGATATCAACCGCCGGATTCCGTTTCGTGGCGGTATTGGGGGCAGTCAAATGACCCAACACATTGCCTTCATCAGCAGTAGCGTGCAATGTCTCTGTTACTGCACCAGACTTGGTGAGAGGTTTTGCTTTGGGTTTGGCCTTGGGTTTGGCCGTGTTCATGGGCGTGATGGTGGGGGTGGGTTCTATAGCAGGATTGCAATCGACTTCGGCAGCCGGGAGCTTTGACTTGCGCTTGCGCTTAGACTTAGGAAGACCAGCACCAGTATGAATGCTGTCAAGGTCTTCTGCGCTGTCATATGCAGGATGATTTGCTGCCGGAAGAATGGGCGACTGACGAGTAAAGTGAGGAAGAACCTCATCCTGTTCAGTTGTGGTGGTGGTGCGCTCGGCAGAAATTGGGGAGCTCAAGAACGAGGACAGGCTAGGCATCTCCCACCCCTGCGAATCAAGGTTGCTGAAATTCCACATTTGCGTGCCATATCGCGTGTCGTGTTGTGCGTCATAGTATCCTGGTACAGTACTCCTAGCATCAGTGAGTGAGGGTGCTAATGAGCTGAATGCCGGGGGAAATGGGTTCGGCATGGTGCTACCGCCACCCAAAAACCCCATTGCTATAAGATCAGCATGAGAAAACGATGACCTGAACACCTCATTCAGCCCAGGCACACTAGTTGGATCGGGAGGCAGTGTACTAATGTTGTGCCAATCGAATGATGCGTGAAGTTGAGCCTGCGCGAGTGATGCATCAGGCTGGGCCTGTCCGAATGATGTATTAGATTGGGCCTGTGTTGGAAAACCGTTAGATGACATAGGCAGGATGATGAAACGGCCTTACCTCGGAGTTAGACACGGATTGATCAAGTTCATTGAGTGATGATGCATCACTGATGCCGGCTTCGGTATTACCAAAGCCTGACCATGCATCAGGCTGGGCCTGTTCGAATGATGTATTAGATTGGGCCTGTGTCAGAAAACCATTAGATGACATAGGCAGGATGATGAAATGGCCTTACCTCGGAGTTAAACACGGATTGATCAAGTTCATTGAATGATGATGCATCACTGATGCCGGCTTCAGTATTACCAAAGCCTGACATTGATGCATCACTAATTTTTGTCGAGGAAGTAGCGAAGCCTATCATTGATGCATCAGCTTGCATCACGCGGGCATGAAACGATATAAAGACCTGGAATATTCCAATCCATGGAACCATCACATCCTCCATCCTCTTCACCATTGTCGCATCCTTCAAGCTCTTCAAGCTCATTGTCATCTCCAACACCTGGCAGTAGCGGGTCGCGCTCGTTCGCAGCTGATGGACGAGTATCAGGGTGAGTCTACAGTGATTTGGACAGTAAAGATTGGCTTATGGAATATCAACTCAGCGTATTGCTGGTATGCTGCAAGGAAGGTGTTGTCCTTGTCAGGGCACAATTGAGAAAAATTACTCCCAGCGGGGGTTTCTGATGGATGGCACCTTAGTAGCATGAGTTCATTAGTCATGTTTCTAGTTCGATGCGCTTACGATAATGAAACGATGTCCCAATCATGCCTCGGCTCTGGTCCAGCGCACATGAAGGAGACTATGAATCGAGTTTTTTTCTTGATGAGACGTGCAAAGTGTTACAGTCAAGTACGCCCCTATTCATTTTCTTCTACTCTTCACTTGTATTACGTCACGAGCCGCATGATGCCGCCACTAGACTTATCTTTGCTTATCATTTGTATTACATCACGATCGCTATCAAGCCGTCGCTAGATGATCTATTCTTCCTATCTCTGACTCAGTCTTATCTTTGACTCATTCTGACTCGGTCTTATCTCTGACTCGCTCTGACTTGTATACGCTTGCCCTAAAGACGATCTCATTACCTATATAAACTCGTCTTTGTACTATGTAGTTCTTTACTTTAATCTTACTAGGTTTTACCTGAAACTTGCTTTCGCTTAAGACCCCCAATCTTAAGTCGTCTGAACCTGATTCAAGTCGAGGACACTCTCCTTGTCTTGTCTTATTGAACCATTGAACTTCGGTATACGCCGAAGCCTTGAACCGACCTTGGCCGATCACTCTTATCGAGTGGCCATACATCAGAACCATCCTAGTTCGTAACAAAAGATTAAAGTCTTACTGATTCCTTGCGCCACCATCACGTACCGCATATCTGAAACCAAGAAGACGACAAACCCTGGTCATCACGACAGATAGAACTCCAGGTCCAAACTGATGACTGCATTAACTCCATTGATTGGCGCACTAAACTTAGGCGCTTTACCACCCTTACCACCCCTGAACCCCAAGATGTCTTCCAAGCCTGTTGAAATCAAGATCGGAACCCCTCCCATCTTTGATGGCGATCGAGACAAGTCGAGAGGCTTTCTCATGTCATGTAACTCTTACCTCGACATCAATGAGAAGATCTATATCGAAGATAAGCAGAAAATCATTTTTGTCACTTCCTTCATGAATGAAGGAAACACCCGCTATTGGAAAGAGGATTTCCTCTCCCACGCGCAAGACCCACTCTACAAGAGAACAGACGGAACCATTAAGGGCTATGGAACTTGGGCGGAATTCCTTGCCGATTTTAACAAAGCGTTTAAACCGCTTGACCCTGCAGGAACCGCCTTAGCTAAACTTCGAAACCTGAAACAAGGTCCGGAGCTCCAGGACTATATCTCAGAATTCCTGATGCTTGCCCAACGTTCTGGAATCCATGACGACGTCTCGAAGAAGCAATTCTTCCTAGACAGATTACACCCAGGACTAACCGCCCGCCTCTTCGGCACGGGTGACGTCTCTGATGATTTTGAAGTAGTCCTAACCACCTGTATCAACCTCGACAACTCTCGCCTCCAGTTAAATGCCATCAGAGCACGTAACCAACCCCAGAAGAAGAAGAACTTCGGATCTAGTCGGTACACACCTTCCAGAGACCCCAACGCTATGGTGATCGATCGGCTCACCGAAGAGGAACGTACCGAACACTTCCGGACTGGGAAGTGTTTCACCTGCCACGTGGTAGGGCACCTGTCCAGAGCGTGTCCCCAGAAGAAGAAGAACGGGAAAACCCTGGTCCGTCGCAAAGAGATTGAGAGTAGCGACAATGAAGAAGAAGAAGAAGCAGAAGTCCGTCGCCTCAACGAGGATTTTTGATGTGGAAGACTGGATCAACGTCAGTATCTTCCGATGTACCCATTAGACTTGTATGAAAAGTTGGTGAACGAAAGGAACTCCAAGTTCCACTTTCTCTCATTTCGAAAACTCGTCTGAAAATCGTTGAAACAACCGCAGTCGTCGACTCTGGAGCAGCTGGAACATTCATTTCCGAAGACTTCATAAAGAAGCACAAGATTCGAACCCACGCACTCAGTAAACCTTTCAAGGTTACTACCGCCGACGGAAGCTATTCCAAAAGCGGAGCCATTCGCCGCTACTGCGTCCTTACCATCAAGATCGATGAGCGTACTATGATTGGAAAATTCAATGTCACTCGCTTAGGACGAAGAGACCAGATCCTTCTCGGTATTCCCTGGTTAAAAGCGATGAACCTGGTCATCGACTGGGCCGCTGAGACCCTCATCCTTTCGAGAACAATGAAAAGTAGTCAGATCGAAGAAGAAGTTGACAAAGAAAGGAAGAAAGGCGCCCTTCCCCTTCTATTTCAACACGAACCTACTAAGCGGACATGGAAGAACTCCAAACTTCGTAAGGAAGAACCCACCATAACGGACCCCCCTCTTTGCTATCCGAAAGCATCTATTGAGGAGATCATCGACGAAGAAGCTCCCACCCTCATCCCTGATCTACTTCCTATCCCAGATGATGACGACGAAACCTTCGATACCAAGGAAGACGTATGGACACAGGAAAACTTTGCCGCACCAGTGCGAGAAGTTTCTCTATACGAACTTGATGACGATGAATTTCTAGTGGAATACTCCTCCGACGCATCTGAACTCCGGGTCATTACGAACGTTTCTATGGATACCCCTCTTACTTTCGACGGAACCAGCCGTCTGGAACAGAAACCCACGGTCACACCCTTGCCACGGTCCGACGCATACACGAAAGTTAGTAACAAAGCCCAGCAGTTCGCTCTAGCTGCGGGGTTAGAACAGAAGAAGAAAACTTTCGAGGAACTCGTACCTTCCTATCTTCACGACTTCGCCGACATCTTTGCCAAGGACGGACTTAACAGTCTACCTCCCGAACGACCTGGTATTGACCACCGCATTGAAACGAAACCTGGGTTCATCCCGAAGACATCGAAAATCTATCCCCTCTCTGTTACGGAACGGACCGCTGTCAAAGCGTTCATTGACGAGAACGTACAGAAAGGTTTCATCTCGGAGTCGAAGTCGCCGCAAGCTAGCGGATTCTTTTTTGTTGGAAAGAAAAGCGGAGACCTAAGACCATGCCAAGACTACCGGTATATCAATGATTGGACGATAAAAAACGCTTATCCATTGCCACTCCCCTTATCCCTAGTCGCACGGTTGCATGGAGCCAAGTATTTTACCAAGATGGACGTCCGATCCGGCTATAACAATATCCGTATTCATCCTGATGACAGATGGAAAGCGGCGTTCACTACCGAATTCGGACTCTACGAACCTAACATCATGTTCTTTGGTCTTTGCAATTCCCCGGCCACGTTCCAAGCCTACATGAACCGAACCTTCCAACAAGAGATCAATGAAGGATGGTTAGTGATATACATGGACGACATCCTTATCTTTTCGAATGACCTTGATGAACACCACGAACGAACCCGTCGCATCTTGACCAAGATACGAGCTGAAAAGCTCTTCTTGAAACCGGAGAAGTGCACATTTGATGCACAAGAAGTTGAATACCTTGGAATGATCATCCGTCCTGGATGTGTCGCCATGGATACCGCTAAGACTGATGGAATCCGCGATTGGCCAATCCCGACCACCGTCAAGGAAACCCGATCATTCCTCGGCTTTTGCAACTTCTACCGAAACTTCATCCCTCATTATTCCGATATTGCACGACCACTCATTGATTTGACGAAGAAGAACAACACTTTCTCCTGGTCAGCTCCCTGTTAAAATGCTTTCGCTACGTTGAAAGAATGTTTTTTGAAACAACCGGTCCTTCGTAACCCTGATCCATCACGTCAATTTGCAGTCGCAACTGATGCATCGTTGGTAGCTACCGGAGCTGTCCTTCTTCAGACTGATGAAAACGGCGTTTACCACCCATGTGGATATCTTTCGCAATCCTTAAACCCGGCGGAAAGGAACTACCAGATCTTTGATCGGGAACTCTTAGCGGTTATCCGAGCACTGACGGAATGGCGCCACTACTTGGAAGGAAACCCTCACCCGGTTATCGTATTCACTGATCATATGAACCTCCTCTACTTCCGTACCGCACAGAAGCTTACCTGTCGCCAAGCCCACTGGCAATTAATTCTTTCATGCTATGATCTAGAACTCCACCATGTCGCTGGAACTAAACTCGTTGCTCCTGACGCCTTATCCCACCGCGCTGATCATATCCCCACTGAAAATGATAACGAAGACGTCACTCTTCTCCCTGACTCCCTCTTTATCCGTCTCCTTGACCAAGAATTAATGACAACTCTTGCGAATCCTGATCCCGATGATATCGACCCCATCTTCCAAGCCGCCTCCGATGCTCTGAACGGTCTCTGCCTACCTCCTATGAAATCAGCCCTCTCCGATTGGATGATTAAGGATGATATCCTATTTTATAAAGATCGTGCTTACATCCGTCCCGCAGGACGCCGCGCTATTTTAGAACGAACCAATGACCACGCCACCGCAGGACATCCCGGTCGTTTTAAAACCGAAGAACTGGTAAAACGAGACTTCTGGTGGCCTTCTATGGGCACTTATATCCGGAAATACATTGAAGGCTGCGCCCTTTGCCAGCAGATGAAATCTGATACTCATCCCATGACCCCCCCCCTCGTTCCCATTCCTTCCTCGGTCTCCACTCCCTTTGCCCAAGTCTCCGTCGACCTCATCACAGATTTGCCGCCCTGTAACGGTTTTGATTCTATCATGGTCGTGGTAGACCATGGGCTTACGAAGGGGGTAATTCTTATCCCTTGTACGAAGACCATCACCTCGGAAGGAGTAGCCAAGAAGTTTTTCAAATATGTCTATCGCCGTTTCGGACTCCACGAAAAAGTAATCTCTGATTGAGGTCCACAGTTCGTCTCCAAGTTCTCTAAAGCTCTCGCCAAGCTATTGAAATACGACATCGCCGCCTCCACCGCTTATCACCCCCAAACGGATGGACAGACGGAACATCTAAATCAAGAACTAGAAACCTATCTCCGCATCTACTGCCGCAACAATCCAGAAGATTGGGTCGAACACCTCTCTATGGCCGAATTCGTTCACAACCATAGAAAACACGACTCTCGAAACGCATCCCCATTCTACCTCATGATGGGATATGAGCCACGAGCTCTCCCTCATGTACTCCCTGAATCCACTGTCCCTGCAGCAGAAGAACGACTCCGCACTCTCCAGAAGATACGAGAAGAAGCTATCTCCTGTCACAATCTCGCCATGCAACGAATGGCCGAACGATCACACGGAAAGAAGTACCAACCGTGGAAAATCAGAGATAAGGTTTGGTTATCGGGAAAGAACCTCATCACGCAACTACCATCGCGGAAGCTTGCTCCTAAACGATACGGACCCTTTACCATCACTGCGGTACTATCCCCGATCACGTTCACACTCCAGCTACCTACGCAATGGAAAGTTCACCCCACGTTTCACGCTTCCGAACTATCGTCCTATCATGAAACAGAAGTCCACGGTCCTAATTTCCATGATCCCCCACCTGACATCATCGATAATGAAGAAGAATACGAAGTCGAAGCTATCTTATCACATAAGGGCACTGTTAAGACCGTACTCAAGGGGTATCGGATCCGAAGGGCTTTGGCCTCAGCTCGTGCGCTGTGCCCCTTTCCCGAGTATTGCCCCTTATTTCAGAGCACCAAGATGTCGCGTCTGGAGGGACGGATAAGTATTGTAACGGATCCGGTAAGACTTCCGGATATCAGACGGGTAGGGTAACGGCTAATCCGGATTGGATCCGAACTAGAAACTAACGAGTAAGACTGTCCGAAGACAGAGGCGGATGTATAGACTATCGGATTCAATCCTAAGTCTCGGAGTAGACAAGAGTATCGTACTCAAGTCCGGACGGATAACGGAAGGACTTAGAGTCCAGACAGGATGAGTGCAATCTAAGATGATATTCGAACTGATCTTCTACAGCGCAAGTACAAGGGTTTATATACTACGGATAACTAACGGAATGATCAATAAGCAAAGGTATGAGGCTATGTACGAAGTATAAGCAAAGTATACATAAAGTGTATTGGTAAGTCGGAACGGGTTAATCATGAACCGGAAATGAAGTACAAGTTAAAGCGGGTCAGTAAGAACAGCGGAAGTAAGGATAACCGGATTACCGGTGTACAGGAATACCGAAAGGAGATGAAAGGTAGTTAGAGTTATATGAACAGGAAATGAAAAGAGAATCGGATCGGATCTGTGGACCGGACGACGGATGTGTCCAACGGATCTGGATCGGATCTGAGATCCGGATCTTCGGATCTGTAACCGGGTATATGGTATATGACAGTATCCCCCCCTTAGGGCCGATCCCTAGAGGCACGAGAATCAGCGATCCGGACCGGAAGATATGAGTGCGAGACGATGGAGAAGTTGATGGGAGAAGTGTCTGAGTTCGGATTTCGACAGATATACGGATGTCAAAGCGTCGCAGGTGTTCCTTCCTTTCCCCACTTCTTCACTACCACTAGCTTTACTCAAACATGGCTGATAACGGATCCGGTTCCAAGAAGACCGCTAAACAACAACTAGCGGAAGCAGAGGCAGCACTGCTGGCAGCCCAGGCCGCGGCTCGGAAGGAAGAAGAGGCTGAAAAGCTGAAGCGCCAGGAGGAGGAAGCGGAACGGAAACGTCTGGATGGGATTAGGAAGATTGAGCAGGCTGAGATCCGAAGGGAAGCGGAGGAGACTAGGCGCAGGGCGATTGTAGCGGAAATGGTGAGTTTGTGTCTATACCATCGGATACGTCTCATATCGGATCCGTAGACTCGCGCGATTTCCACGGATAAGGAGGGAGCTTGTTCTCGTTGCACCAAGAAGGGTCGGGCTTGTCTATGGACCGATGCTGAGAGCAATTCCTTGGTGAGTCGTCCTGATTTTTTCGGATCCGTGACCCCTAACGTTTGGATAGATCAAGGCTTGCAACGGATGCCGGAAGGACAAGGTCACGTGTCCTGGAAGGCCTGGAGTTGTCCAAGAGCGCAAGTCTAAGAAGAGGCAGCGCGCTGCTGGGACTCCATCTCCGAAAGGCAAGGGTAAGAAGCGCCAGCAGAGTCCGACTCCGGATCCGGATATGGAGGTCGTCGGAGCGGATGAGGCGGAAGTGGAATATGATGATCAGGCTTGGGTTGCTGCTGCTAACAGCATTGTAGCGGAATTGGCTCGGACCAACGGATTGCTCCAACAGAGCATCGGAGCGGCGGAAGGGAGTAGGGCTGCTTTGGATCGGATGAATACTAACTTGGAGGCGTTTATGCAGCAGCAGAGGGAGTTCCAGATCATCCTTCTGGAGGGGATCCGGAACGGAATCCGAGTTACTGAGGCGGCCCATTCTGAGGGTTCTGAGAAGGGAGCTGAAGAGTCCGGATCCGGAGGTGACATGGAGACGGATGGCTAAAGGATTTCGGATCTGTCTCTTCTGCTACTAATGTACTTGTATATCCGATTTTGTACTCATTGTATAGCAATAGGACCGGGTTTGTCTGGATATGCAGTGTGGAAATCCGAGACTAGATCGGGCGCGTTTCCGAGTTCCGTGGCTAATAACCACGAGGTCTCCTCGTCCGTTCCCTCATATCCGGACCATCGGACGAGGTATAAGAGTTGGCACTGGCGTCTACGACGGTCTAGCTTAGAGTCTAGGATTTCGGATATCTCATACTCTGGTTCTCCGTCGACTTCGACCGGAGGTGGAGGAGGCTGGATACGATTAGGAATGGTGTTCGGAACGGATGGTTCTAATTGCGAGACGTGGAAAACGGGGTGGACGGATTTCATGGATTCGGGAAGTCGGATTGTGAAGGAATGGGTACCTGGACGGGATATGACTTCGAACGGACCTAGGTTCTTTTCCGAGAGTTTCTTGGACGGACGAGTGGACCGGAAGTACTTAGCCTTGACAAAGACTTGGTCTCCGATATTGAGATCCGGAGCGGGTTTGCGTTTAGCGTCCGCAGGTCCTTGATATCTTTCTTGGGCGTGAGCCATTTCTTCTCGGAGGAATTGATGAAGGTCGTCGAGATCTATAGCATAGTCTCGGGCACGGATGGAGGATAGATCGCGTTCCGGATGGACGGATATGTTCGGGTGATAACCCTTATTAGCAAAGAAGGGTGATACTCCGGTAGTAGCACTCGGAGCGTTGTTGTATGCAAACTCTGCTAAGGGGAGTAATTCCGACCAGTTGTCCTGCTGATAATTGCAATATATCCGAAGGTATTGTTCTAGGGTTTGGTTGGCACGCTCGGTTTGTCCGTCCCCTTCCGGATGATATCCGGATGTGAAGTGGAGGACCATATCCAATGCTTTTCCTAAGGACCGGAAGAAGTGCGATACGAATTCTGTACCGCGATCCGAGGTGACATGGGACGGAACTCCGTGCTTGGAAAACACGTGAAGTAGGAACAGGCGAGCGAGGTCAGGAGAGGTAATGGTATCGTGAGTCGGAACAAATATTGCTTGCTTGGATAGTCGATCTATGATAACGAGGATGGCTGTAAAGCCGGAGGAGTCCGGAAGTTGCTCTATGAAATCCATAGAGATGGAATTCCAAGGCTTTTCCGGTATGGGTAGTTGCTTGAGCAATCCGTAAGGTTTGTGTCTCGGAACCTTGGCCCGGGCGCAGGTAGTGCAGGATCGGACGTAGTCCTTAACATAGGTGCGTATACCTGGCCATGTATACTCGCGTCGGATGAGGTCTAAGGTTCGGTTTTGACCAAAGTGACCGGATAGAGGATGATCATGAGTATTACGGAGGACGCGAAGTCGGAGGTCATTGGATTCCGGAACATATATACGATTGTCGCAACGGAGGAAACCACTATCGTCCACTGTCCATCTCGGATCCGAAGGTACCGGAAGATGGTTGGTTGCAATAGGGTCATTAGGGAGTGCGGTCAGGATGTCTTTCCGAAGGTTATCAATATCCATTAGAACAGCTGCTCTAAGCACCGGAGTTGCTAAGGTTGAGGCTCGTAGGGACGAAGCTAACTGTTCGGACGTGAATACCGGACGGAAGTTATGAGGGTTAGCTCGGGCGTAGTCCTTATCCCCCTCTTTGGGATAGACGTCCCAGCGTCTAGTAAGGGAATCCGGTTTGACTCCGAGCTTTCCGGGACGGAAACGGATGATGAGGTTGAACTGGTGAAGGAATTCGGACCAGCGAGCCTGACGGCGAGAGAGGAGTTTGGTAGTGGCGAAGTACTCAAGGTTTTTGTGGTCCGTGACAACATCTACAGGCTCGGCCGAGCCTTCTAGATAATGTCGCCAGGTCCGGAAAGCTTCATATATAGCTAGGAGTTCCTTGTCGTGGGTGTCATAGTTGAGTTCCGGAGCGGTTAGCGTACGGGAATAAAACGCTACCGGACGAAGCTCTGAGTCCGGACATACAATGGATAGTATTCCAGCTATAGCATAGTCAGAGGCATCGGTTTCCACAACTATAGGAACATCCGGCATCCAGTGCGTAAGCACCGGAGCCGTAGTGAAGGCTTTCTTGAGTTCTTCGAAAGATTTCCGACAATCCTCGGAAAAGTTCCACGGAGTGTCCTTGCGTGTAAGCCGTGTTAACGGAACCACGATATCCGAGTAGTTGAAGATAAACCGTCTATAGAAATTTGCGAATCCGAGGAAGGACTGGATATCCTTGACTTTCCGGGGTTCTGGCCAGTCAGTAATAGCTTGGATCTTCTCGGACGACATGGTCAATCCGTCCGGAGATAGGAGATATCCGAGATATTCAACGGAAGTGGAGTGGAATTCGCATTTTTCGGGTTTGGCATAGAGACGATGTTTACAGAGTCGACGGAGTACTTCCCGGACGTGTTGCTTATGGGACGCGAGGTCATGGGAATAGATGAGGATGTCGTCCAGATATACGATAACGCATACATCCAGCATATCCGCAAACACGCTATTGACAAAGCGCTGGAATGCTGCTGGGGCATTAGTGAGACCTTCCGGCATCACCAACCATTCATAGGAGCCATAGCGCGTTCGGAAGGCAGTCTTCCATTCATCTCCTTCCGCTATCCGGACGAGATGATAAGCGGATCGGAGATCGATCTTGGTATAGACTTTAGCGCAGCTCGGAGAGTCTAGGAGGTCGGCAATGAGGGGTAACGGATATCGGTCTTTCTTAGTGATCTGGTTGAGTCCACGGAAATCCACACAAAGGCGGAGGGATCCGTCCTTTTTCTTGACAAATAGGACCGGAGCTCCGTGAGGAGAGGAAGAGGAGCGAAGGAGCCCAGAGGCAATATTTTCATCAAGAAACTTCCGGAGAGCTGCAAGCTCAACCGGGGATAGAGAATAGATAGTTCCAAGGGGAGGACTAGTTCCTTCTTCCAGATCTATATTCAGATCATAAGGACGATGGGGAGGAAGTTGGCTAGCCTTTCCCTTGTCGAAGATATCCGCAAACTCGTGATAGTCCGAAGGAATTTTGGATAGATCCGGAGGATCGGACGAGAGAGATGCGGACCGGAGATCGACACCGGATGGACGAAGGTAAATACTGAACTGGACCGAACCTTCCAGCTTGCAGGCTCGGCAAAAGGCAACTGCATTGATTAAGGATATATTAGGAACGGTATTATCAGCGGATGGTCCAGATGTAGTCGGAGGAGGAAGGGTTTCCGTCGGAGGAAGGGGATCCGAAGACGGAAGTGACGTCGGAGGAGTCGATGGCATTCCATGAGAAGTCGTCCGGAATTCGATGCTGCCCAAAACCCAGTCAATCAACGGATTGTGTCGGGTGAGCCAGCTATATCCAAGAACGATAAAACAAGATGAATCCAAAGGAGTAACGTAAAACGTATCAGAGGTAACTACACCGGACGGAAAACGGACGGACAAATCTATAGCTTCGGAAATAGTGTTATTACAAGTACCATCAAACAAGCGGAGCGGAATCGGAGGTATCGGATATGTAGGGATTTTATGTTTTCGGATGAACGCAGTGTCTATGAAACAATGAGAAGAACCACAATCTACAAGAGCTGGAAATTCGAATACTGATGGAAGTAACGGAAGTGAAACATATGGACAGAGAGAAGTCGGATCCGAAAGCGCGACAGCGTTGAGTCTTAACTCCTGTGTGCAGGCAGAGTCAACGCGACCCTCTTCCTGCACGGAGCTAGGAGGGTCGCGGACTATTTTTTTGTCTCGACCGAGACCTCTGGTTTGGCTTCCGGAGCAACTACTGCAGCACGGCCCTTGGCAGCGCGCGAAGTAGATTTGGTGCATTCCCGAGCAGTATGTCCGGGTCCGCCGCAGAATAAGCAAAGCTTCTTATCCAATCTTCTCTGCCTCTCTTCGGACGTGAGTTTACCGTCCTTACCCAACTTGGAAGTAAGGTCCGGAGCCTTAGGAGCGGACGAGCTCGAGGACGCGGATGGCTTGGCAGATTTCTGGTTACTGGAGTTATTGTTTCCGGATTTGTGATTTCCGGGTCCGGACGTATTGGAGTTCGTCCGGTCAGAAGCGGGTTGCTTAGGGGTAGTGGATGAAGCGGGTTTAGTCTCTCGGGAGATCTCTCCCTTCCGTTCCCAGTATCGGGCGTCGATAGTCTGAGCAAGGGTTTTGTATTCGGAAAGGGTGGAGGGTTTACCCATGCGACTGATTTCATCCTTGATGCGAGCCGGAAGTCCGTTGTAGAATTGGCGTCGTAAGGCTCCGTCGCCCCAGCTACGGACTTGCGAAGCGAGACGCTGGAATTCCACAATATACTTGTTAATGCGCTGTCCATCACGCATGTGGAGCTGCTCGAGTTGCATTTCTGCATCACCGGATGGGTCGTGAGGTCCGAAATTGGTTTGGAGTTCAAGCATGAACGCGGAATAGTCATCTACCCAGTCCGGACGATCATCCGGATCGTTGGACAGGAGATCCGGTTCAAACCATTCGAGGGCCATACCCTTAAGGTAGGATTGGGCGAAGTTGACTTTAGCCCGTCCGGTACGGAAAGCCTTTGGCTTGCTTTGGAAGTTCAGCTCACACTGGACGAAGAACGCACGGAGCTTTCGTGGCTCGGATCCGTCAAAGGTATCCGGTTCTCGGACCTTGACCTTGGAATCTTCGGATGTGGGTACGCGACGATTATTGCGAGCAAGGTTATCGATGGCTTCTGAGAGTCGGAGCATAACGCGGTCCTGTGGGTTTAGGCCGTCGTTTTCATCGTCATCATCATCCGGATCATCGTCCGGTTCACCACCGAAGTCATCCGGTGGGTTTCCACCGGGAAAGTCATCATCATCACCATCATCAGGATCTTCGTCGTCCGGAGGCCCTCCGGCAGGAGTGCGCGTAGGAGTTTCCGGGTGTCGACGATTAAGGAGTTCGGATATGGTTTGAGCGGGTCCGCGGTTACTAACGCGCCGCTGAGAGAAACTGGTGAAGGTGTTGACTATGGGTGTTGGATCACGACGGAGGGATGTAAGTCCGACCGCGTGTAGAGTTGCTTGTGTCTTAGTGGAAGGCATGATAGGTGTAAGTATACTCGGAAAGGTATGAGTTCGAATATACTGTTAAGACCGTACTCAAGGGGTATCGGATCCGAAGGGCTTTGGCCTCAGCTCATGCGCTGTGCCCCTTTCCCGAGTATTGCCCCTTATTTCAGAGCACCAAGATGTCGCGTCTGGAGGGACGGATAAGTATTGTAACGGATCCGGTAAGACTTCCGGATATCAGACGGGTAGGGTAACGGCTAATCCGGATTGGATCCGAACTAGAAACTAACGAGTAAGACTGTCCGAAGACAGAGGCGGATGTATAGACTATCGGATTCAATCCTAAGTCTCGGAGTAGACAAGAGTATCGTACTCAAGTCCGGACGGATAACGGAAGGACTTAGAGTCCAGACAGGATGAGTGCAATCTAAGATGATATTCGAACTGATCTTCTACAGCGCAAGTACAAGGGTTTATATACTACGGATAACTAACGGAATGATCAATAAGCAAAGGTATGAGGCTATGTACGAAGTATAAGCAAAGTATACATAAAGTGTATTGGTAAGTCGGAACGGGTTAATCATGAACCGGAAATGAAGTACAAGTTAAAGCGGGTCAGTAAGAACAGCGGAAGTAAGGATAACCGGATTACCGGTGTACAGGAATACCGAAAGGAGATGAAAGGTAGTTAGAGTTATATGAACAGGAAATGAAAAGAGAATCGGATCGGATCTGTGGACCGGACGACGGATGTGTCCAACGGATCTGGATCGGATCTGAGATCCGGATCTTCGGATCTGTAACCGGGTATATGGTATATGACAGGCACGGGTAAACGTAGATGCTATCTCGTGTCTTGGAAAGGATATTCTTCCGCCAGTAACGAATGGATTCCCCAAGAAAATCTCGATAACGCTTCTTCGATCCTCACCGCTTATAAGAAAGCTCACGGATTATAAAAACCCCCAGAAAACCCACCATGTCTACTCGCCCCAACCGTCTTCACACTCTTGAAATCTGCCTTGCGCAACTTCGCGTCCTCATATCCCATATAGATACTATGACCGACACTCTTACTTCTCCTGCCGCAACCTCTACTACCCTGACCAACGACTCTGACTCCTCATCTCACTACTTCGCTGTCCTTGACGACATCGAAACCAATACGATATTCGAATCCGCCCTTCTCTCTGAACAATACGCTATAGAGATTGATAACCTTCTCGCTGAAAGAGGAGCCCTCTCGAGCACCTTGCTCATTAATATTATCCGCGCAGCCAAGCTCGTTGAACGCACCTCCGAGCTCCTTGACGATGAACGCATCAAAACGATCTTTTGTCATCTTCATATTCGTATTCGCAACACGGCAGTTCGTCTCATGCCTCCCACTACCAAAGAGATTGTTAGAGAAGCCATCCACATTGTCACCAAACGCATTGCAAACAACCCGGTCGCCAGACCACCATCACCCCACGTCGCAGTCCCTATCCCACCTCCGGTTGAGACAACTCCCGTTGAGCACACGCCTGATACTATCGTTCCTCCTCACGTACCTAGCATACTGCCTGCTACTACGTCTCGTAACACGACAATGCAACCTGCTCGTATTCATCCTATCCGCCGACAACAATCCAAGCTCAAGAGAGAGCTCTCCATCTCCCCCACCACCTGTAACCACATCCTCCGATCTAAGACCCCGTCCCCACCGCCCCAGACATCTACCGTCACCATCGTAAAGACCGAAAACTGCGATAACTTTATATGTTGCAACTGTAATCTAACTGGTCATTGTCACAAGAACTGCCCCACGTACTTCTGTCGTGTTTGTCGTGACTTAGCGCCAGGTCACTTGTCGGCCTTTTGCAAAGAGCTTCACGGAGAAAAGATTATACCTTTGGTTTGGATGGACAATGGCTTTTACGACGCCCTCACTAAATGGGAGGCTGATAAAGACGCCGAACATGAACAAATCTCAGTCGAAGAAGACGAGAGGTTGTTTAGTCAGTGCGCAGGAGATCGCGATGACTACAAATACAACCATAACTTTGAATGTTGAAATCGGTGACTTCAACGATAACAACGGGGTAATGTTACAGTCAAGTACGCCCCTATTCATTTTCTTTTACTCTTCACTTGTATTACGTCACGAGCCGCATGATGCCGCCGCTAGACTTATCTTTGCTTATCGTTTGTATTACATCACGATCGCTATCAAGCCGTCGCTAGATGATCTATTCTTCCTATCTCTGACTCAGTCTTATCTTTGACTCATTCTGACTCGGTCTTATCTCTGACTCGTTCTGACTTGTATACGCTTGCCCTAAAGACGATCTCATTACCTATATAAACTCGTCTTTGTACTATGTAGTTCTTTACTTTAATCTTACTAGGTTTTACCTGAAACTTGCTTTCACTTAAGACCCCCAATCTTAAGTCGTCTGAACCTGATTCAAGTCGAGGACACTCTCCTTGTCTTGTCTTATTGAACCATTGAACTTCGGTATACGCCGAAGCCTTGAACCGACCTTGGCCGATCACTCTTATCGAGTGGCCATACGTCAGAACCATCCTAGTTCGTAACACAAAGCGCTGGCATATGATTGGTAAATCATGTAAGGATATGATATTCTCTACGCCCCGACCAATACTTCAAAATGAAAACGCTCGAGCCAAGCACATCCGCGTGACTCACTAATACGGAAGGCGTTACCTTCTCTATCCGAGTCACACGGATACATTTCTTTTTCCTTACGCTCATTATCTCACTGTCGTCGACATCCAGCACGGCCTTAGTCTCATCATTACAACATACCATTCATTGACAACAACCTTCAACTCTCCTTCTCTCGTTATTTTCATTTGTTTTCAATTCGCCGTCTCCAAAACCGTCTCTACTATGCAACTTTCGTCATTTATAACATTCAGACCGCCACTCATTCATAATCCTTTTGTACTCTCCATTCGTGCCTTCTACACTACCCTGCCAGGATCAGCGCCACTCCCTTCTGCCTCCGTTTTCTCATAATCGTTCGGTCAAAATATACCCGAGGACCCTTGCCGTTTTGCACTTATATACAGCTCATGTACACTCATATCTAGCAGCGAATCCTATACTCAGACCCCCGCTCCAAGAACGATCGAAAGCCTCTCAGAAACTCTGTCTCCAGTCATAGTCCTATTTTTCGTGTTATCTACTAACACGCCTACTTTCACGTTCTGTTCTCTTTCCCCTTCGAACTCATAACCAGCCTTACATATTTTGGAGCCCACCGCGAGGGGATTGTCTTGAACAGTTCTCTTGCACCCCGAGTTTGATCTGTTGGTCTATCCTTGACTTGCTGATCTCTCTCTCTAGTACCCAGTCCCTGGACCACTTTTTATTCTGCCGCCATTACAAAATATTGGCACCCCAACGCGCAGATACGCCTCGAACAGCAAGAAAGGCCACCTGCGCTGGCTCCTTCAAAGAACATTGCCCCGCCAAAGAAACATAGAACTCGCGCCAACACTCTCGACACTCCTTCCACCTCTTCCTTTAACAATACGCCAATGCCAGACACTGCGCCGAACCCAATCAGTATTAATAATCGTCCTCGGGAATTTATTCCTAAGCACTTTCTCTTCACCCCAGTCCGTTCTAAGCCTGACCAACGTGCAGAACCTGTGCGAGAAACCTCAGAAGGTCTAACCGAGTCATCTCTCTCAGACGACGACACCGTCGGCCAACCGTTTTCTTCGGATTCATTATTTCCTGTCCTTCCTCAGCCCACGTTCATCCTTCGACCAGCTGTATTCGACCCCGAGACTCCGAGACTCCCAATAATACCTGCCAAACCTACAAATATCGAAACCACCCTTCCCGTCTTACCCCCGCCAGACTTTCTCAAACCTTCGTTACCTACGTCCAAACCACCCAAACAGGCCACCAACCCTTCCAGCGTCACCGTCGTCCATATAACGGCTCCAAACTCCTCCGCTACCGCACCCATTCTGCAAATCCTTAACCAACCTTCTGTTTCATCTCAAACTCTCCCAATCCCTTCCACTCATTACACTCAGATACCTACTTCGTCCACGACGCCAGCTATGACGACCCCTTATAAGGGAACATCGGGCATGCCGGGCCCTGGATCCAAGAAAGCGCCCTCTTTCAGCGGCGAGACGTCTGAGCTCTTAGAATTCTTCGATATCTTCGAAGATCTGGCCTTATCCCACTCACTTACCGACGAGCAAAAATGCAAGTCCATTGTTCGGTACACGGACCTCCTTACCAAACGATTTTGGGTCACGTTGACTGGGTATGAGAGTAAGGATTATGCAGCCTTCAAGCAGAGCATTTTAGCGAAGTATCCTCGAGCGAATCGAGGCTTACGCTATACACTCCGGGACCTGGAGCGCATTGTTCTTAACAGTGCCGATTCCGAAATTACGACGGAAACAGAGCTTCATCAATATTATCGTCAGTTTCGCCCTATCGCAGTTTGGCTAGAAGCCAACTCGAAGATCACGGCTCGCGAGCGCGATCATTACTTCTGGCAAGGACTGCCTCATTCGGCACGTAAAGCTATTGACCGACGGCTCGAGGTTAAGGAAACCAATTATACACGGAATGAAGCGCCCGACTTTGAGAAAGTCTTGGAAGCGGGAGAATTTGTGTTTTCGGACGATGTGTTCGATGCGGACTTAAACGAACCCATTGCCAGTCGTCTCAAGCTGATACGTGAGACCCGTGGATCTAGACCCAAGCCGTCGCGCCAAATCTGGGATTCCGACGAAGAAGATGAACGAAGAGATGTGCGACAAGAAGTACAGACCAAACGTGTTGCCTTTGCCCCTCCTCCTGCTGTTCCTGCCAAATCAACCAGGGACGAAGTTGAAGATCTAGCTCGAAAGATGCACGGGCTCGACATCGCAGATGCGGCTTACGCTGTTTGCTATACACATCTCGCTGGTATAATGCCGTCCGCAGCTCAAGCTTGGCCATCTCCAAAATCGCGTCACCTTGTCAGTACTGCACCAGTTCGGACTCCACTCCCATACCTTCCTCTTCCCCCCCTCCCAGCCTCGTCTAATCACCAAACAAGTCCTACGTGTTTTTTCTGTGGTGGTTCCCACGTCATGCGTGTTTGCTCAATTGCCGGTGAATATCTACGGGCAGGACGAATCATTCGGGACGGCCAATACTTCGCCTATCCAGATAAGTCCCGCATACGACGAGTCGGAAATGAAACATTCCAACAAGTGATTGATGCAAGATATGCCCTCCATGTCCCTTCAACTCCTGCTACTGGGTCCAATGCTATTCCCATCGACACAGCACAACGAGAACCCATACCCAAGCCTTCCAGCACCTCCGATATCCCCTCCTCTGCCTTTATTTCTGAATCGTACTTCCTACAATGCACCCATGTTGCGGAGAATCACGCTGTTGTAGCGACTGTTGAAGAGGAAGAGGATGAGCATGAAGGAAAAGTATTAGCAATCACCAGGTCAAAGGCCAACGCAACACGAACTGCAGAAGACATTCCCATCAATGAGCACCCCCCACCAGAAACATCTACCCCAGATTCTGCTGAAACGGCCAAAGTCGAGACTCCGAAAGGACCCGCATTCAAATATGAGTCGAAAGCAGCTGTACCTAATGCTGCTCGACGTATTTTTGATACCATCCTTAACACAGCTGTCCCGCACTTAACAGTTTCAGACCTGCTCTCTATCAGTCCTGAACTACGCAAGGAAGCAGTGGAACATTCTCGAACGCACCGTGTACCCAACCATACTGCACCTTCCGTGGTTACTACGACGGCCCAATCGACCCGGCCCCCATTGCAAGTCGAGCATGCTACAGCTCTGCGTGAGTTGCGTGTAACGCTAAATGGTATGCATTCCGAGCTAGCATTATTGGATGAAGGATCCGAGAT
Source organism: Suillus subluteus (assembly GCA_016647755.1). Lineage (NCBI taxonomy): Eukaryota > Fungi > Basidiomycota > Agaricomycetes > Boletales > Suillaceae > Suillus > Suillus subluteus. The sequence continues at coordinate 26,393 of JABBWI010000114.1, read as the reverse complement.
AGTGGTGATACGAGAGGATATTTGGAAGAAGACCCAGGCACCTATCAACACCAAAGTACGAATGCGAATGCAGACTGCCAACGGCGGATCACAAGACATGGCTGGGTGCCTGGAGATGTTGGAAATCGAAGTCGACGGCATCAAGAGTTGGGCACATGCTTACGTCGTGCCTGATGCACCATACTGTCTGCTCTTAGGACGCCCGTGGCAAAAACTCGTCCACCTATCTAAGTTTGAAGAGGTGGACAATGTCTATGTCACCATCCGAGACCCCATGGACAGCTCTAACATCCGTACTATTGCAACATCTCCCCGTCCTTGGTCGAATCTACAACAATCCCTTGCCCTGACAGCAGCAGCCTATTCTAGCCCCCTTCGTCATGCTGCTTTAACAGTCCTATCTACTCCACAAACTCTCCCACCAGCTCGACAGGAATCTACCATGCCATCTCTCCATATCCCTACATCCAGCCTCACAATCTCTACCTTCGCTGAGTCCCTCCTCCGGGAAAATTTCGATCTCAATCCACTTCGCCACATCTTTGCTTACAAGAAAGTGGCAAATAAGGTCAAGCCTGTCCCTACAATGATGCCCGCACATGCACGAATCATCCGCAAATTTCCTGAAAACCCTCTTGCTTCACTTCCTATCCTCTCTCCCACTCCACCACCCTATGTACCTGGAAAACGACTCACCCAGGACCATATGGATGAGCTCGGAATATTCAAGAACAACTTTTTATGGCCCGAGGAACAAAAGCTCGCGGCCCAGGTATTGATGAACAATGAGTATGCTCTTGCATGGGACGAGACCGAGAAAGGACGATTCCGAGACGACTATTTTCCACCTGTCATCATCCCTACCATCGAACACGTCCCCTGGGTCCATCGTCAACCTCCTATCCCACCAGGCATCAAGGAAGAAGTCATCAAGCTCATCAAGTCAAAGATAGCATCTGGCGTTTACGAGCCATCGAACTCATCTTACCAATCCCGTTGGTTCTGCGTGGCCAAGAAGAGTGGTGCAGTCCGCATCGTTCACGATCTCCAACAGCTCAACTCAATAACTGTTAAGGATGCTGCCACCATGCCTTATGTCGAGCTTTTCGCAGAGCAGTGTGCAGGACGTGCCATTTATTCTATGATGGATCTGTTTGTAGGGTTTGACCATCGTGCTCTCGCAGAGGAATCCCGCGATATAACCACCTTCCAAACTCCCCTCGGCACTTATTGTCTCATGGTTCTCCCACAAGGATGGACAGATTCACCTGCTGTATTCCAGAATGACGTCGCTTTTATTCTGCAAGCTGAGACGGATATCGCCCCAAATTTCCAAGATGATGTTAATATCCTTGGCCCTCGCACTCGTTATGAGAAGACAGATGGAACCTTCGAAACAACTGCTGAAAATCCTGGCATTCGTCGTTTTGTCTGGGAACATTGCCTTGACGCTAATCGCGTCCTTCACAGACTCAAGCACGCCGGAGCAACCATATCAGCTAAGAAACTATTCCTTTGTGTCCCCGAAGTCCTTGTTGTTGGACAGCTATGTAACTATGAAGGACGCACCCCCGATACTTTGAAAATCGCCAAAGTCCAACATTGGCCTTCCTGCACCACTCGTTCTGAAGTGCGAGGATTCTTGGGAACCGCGGGAACTATGCGAAACTGGATCAAGAATTATGCTTCAATTTCTCGCCCACTCACCAACCTAACTCGTAATAATGTTCCTTTCACTTGGTCAGATGAGGCACAGCAAGCTATGGACCTTCTCAAACACGCCATCATCTCATCCAGTGCCATCCGTCCCATTGATTATACCTCGCAGGACGAAGTCATCCTGGCCGTCGACTCCTCACACATTGCCTGTGGGTGGATCCTATCACAAGTCTCTGATGGTAAACGGTACCCATCGCGTTTTGGGTCCATTACCTGGAATGATCGCGAATCAAGATACTCTCAAGCGAAGATTGAATTATACGGCTTGTTTCGTGCCCTACGTGCAGCCAAAGTTTGGCTCATTGGACTCAGAACCTTCACAGTCGAACTCGACGCAAAATATATTAAGGGGATGCTTCGAAATCCGGACATACATCCAAACGCTGCAGTGAATAGATGGATCGCGGGAATCTCGCTATTTGATTTCAAACTTCGGCACATACCTGGAGAAAAGCACGCTGGTCCCGATGGATTATCGCGAAGGCCACATGCACCGGAAGATGATGACGATGAAGAGGAGTCTGTTAAGGAAGTAGAGGATTGGATCGATGAAGTGCTAGGATGCATGATTTGGAGCGAGAAAGACTTAGAACGGACCTTTCCTGAATTGAAGAACGACACCGTGCTTACCTTGCACTCTGCAAACCACCCTGATCCCAAAATCCCTTTGGACAATGTCTCTCATCAGCGCGATGAGGAACTACAGACCATTCACTCTTTCCTGGACAATCTCTCATTTCCTTCGACTCTATCGGATGTGGAACGTTCTCGGCTGACCAAGCGTGCACATCAGTTTTTCACGCAGGGACAACGTCTCTGGCGCAAGAACCCAGCTGGTCGTCACCAATTAGTACTGTTTGGTCCAGATCGACTATACATTCTCCGGCAATGTCATGACTTACTTGGTCACAAAGGTCTTTACTCCACTCAACGTACTATTTCGGATCGCTTTTGGTGGCCGTCTCTCGATAAAGACTTGGCTTGGTACATCAAAACATGCCATCAGTGTCAAATCCGTTCGGTCGAGAAGGTTGTTCTTCCACCTACCATTTCCATCCCTTCAACTCTCTTCCGAAAAGCTTTTGCCGACTCCATGTATATGCCCACCTCTCATGGATTCTCTTATATTGTTCAGGCGCGCTGCTCACTATCAAATTGGCCTGAGTTCCGGATGTTGAGAAAGGAGACTGGGAGGACGCTGGGAGCATTTCTGTTTGAAGAGATACTTTGTAGATGGGGAACAATAGAGGAAATTGTGACAGACAACGGGACTCCCTTCATCGCTGCGCTTGATTGGCTCACTCAGAAGTATCATATCGCCCATATTCGCATCTCGGCCTATAACTCGAAGGCAAATGGACTCGTGGAACGCTCTCATCGTACCATTCGGGACTCACTCGTCAAAGCTTGCAATGGCGATATCACACAATGGCCCACTCTCGCTCATCATGTCTTTTGGGCTGATCGCGTTACGACTCGCAGATCCACCGGATATTCACCTTATTATTTAACCCATGGTACTGAACCATTACTCCCTTTCGACTTCGTCGATGCTACCTTCACACTCCCTGATATCAAGAACCTCCTTTCAACTCATGATCTAATTGCTATCCGGGCTCGACAACTTCTCAAACACGATGATGATCTAGAACTTGCGCGGGAACGACTTTCGAAGAGCCGCCTCGCATCCATCAAGGATTTTGAACGCCGTTTTTCCCGCACTATCCACGACTATAATTTCCCCCCTGGCTCTCTCGTTCTAGTCCTGAACAAAAAGATCGAAGCCGCGTCAAATGCCAAGTGCAGGCCGCGCTACTTTGGCCCCATGATTGTCATCTCGCACTCCAAAGGAGGATCTTACCGTCTCGCTGAAGTTGACGGCTCCATTTCGAAACTCAAGTTTGCCGCCTTTCGCCTCATTCCTTACCACCCTCGTTCCCCAAACTCTCTCGACGTCACTCAATACCTCAATATCGAAGATCTTGCTGGTACCATCGTCGACGAAGACTAGATGCATTCTTTGTTTTGTTCTCATTTTACTTTTCTTCCAGTTTTTTTCGTTTAACTATGATACATTTTAGTTGGAAGATCGACCGAGGACGGTCGATATTCGAAGTAGGGAGGGGATGTAAGGATATGATATTCTCTACGCCCCGACCAATACTTCAAAATGAAAACGCTCGAGCCAAGCACATCCGCGTGACTCACTAATACGGAAGGCGTTACCTTCTCTATCCGAGTCACACGGATACATTTCTTTTTCCTTACGCTCATTATCTCACTGTCGTCGACATCCAGCACGGCCTTAGTCTCATCATTACAACATACCATTCATTGACAACAACCTTCAACTCTCCTTCTCTCGTTATTTTCATTTGTTTTCAATTCGCCGTCTCCAAAACCGTCTCTACTATGCAACTTTCGTCATTTATAACATTCAGACCGCCACTCATTCATAATCCTTTTGTACTCTCCATTCGTGCCTTCTACACTACCCTGCCAGGATCAGCGCCACTCCCTTCTGCCTCCGTTTTCTCATAATCGTTCGGTCAAAATATACCCGAGGACCCTTGCCGTTTTGCACTTATATACAGCTCATGTACACTCATATCTAGCAGCGAATCCTATACTCAGACCCCCGCTCCAAGAACGATCGAAAGCCTCTCAGAAACTCTGTCTCCAGTCATAGTCCTATTTTTCGTGTTATCTACTAACACGCCTACTTTCACGTTCTGTTCTCTTTCCCCTTCGAACTCATAACCAGCCTTACAATCATCGATAGCTCTATAGGTCGTGTGAGTACATCAAAATCACATACATAAGCCAGTACTTACTTTGCGATGGCATCAGCGTCAGTTTCATCGTTGTCATCTTCATCGTCTAACATGACCCTCTTTACCTTTTTCTGTTTATCATACTTCTCTCTCACTTCCTCCTTAACCTCGTCTGACTCGTCTTCCAGGAGCTCCTTGCAAAACTTTCGGCCCAATACCATGCGCTGGTCAGCTGTAGTTATGTTACCTGCCTCTTGTTCAGCCTTGATGAGAGATTTGATCCGTTCATTATAGACCATGTCCATGTATATCTCTTCAGCGGATTTTGCCCGTGACTTCGGTACCAGTGCAGCTTCAAAGATGGACGTATCCTTCTTTAAGCCGCGATTTTTCTTGGATGCATTCGTCCGCCAACAAAACCAGGTCTGTAATTGCTACCAGGGTTTTTCATTAGCGGTTAAAAATTGTCAACACATTTGACAACTTACAACTTTACGTGAATCCTCGGCATGAGTTTCTGCAGTTTGTTGCTCCTTTTTTAACATTGTTTTATTAGGGATACCGGGGAAGAGGATAGCTCGCTCGGGCCATCTCCTAAACCAATGAAGATAAATCTTGGGCCAGAAGTGCATGTATTCCTTGTCCCCGTCGTGGAGTGCAGTATACTCTGGGAACTGTTCTTGGAGCCATAGGTACTGTTCCGTAGTAGTCCACTTAGCTGGCGGCATCTGCCATAGAATTTTCAGTCATACACCATGCTAATAGTGGAGCCGTCATACCTTTTTTTCGCTTCGCACGATGATAGACGAGTGTGTCCCTTCACAACATCTATGTCCGTCTTTATATGGCTCATTGCCAAACAACAGATCAACATCGCCCATTGAAAAAAAGGAAGCTAATTTAACGAACTTACTACATGAACCGATTACAAGGCAACTTTTTCATTCCATGACTGATGATGGTTTAAATGAACAGCATGGCATACTGTACTCTCATAATCAGATAAGTTCACAACATTGCATTGAGAGCAAGCGGGAATTACCTGGACATTGAACGTTGAACGTATAAGTTCAGAATATCGCACAATTGAGAGCTAGCGGTAAACCGATAAGTTCACCTCGCATTGAGAGCAAGCGGAGAATCACCTAGACGATGTTTGAATGAACATATACTGCATTCTCATAATAGGATAAGTCCAGAACATCGCACAATTGAGAGCAAGTGGGAAATCACCTGGACATTGGACGTTGAATGTATGAGTTCAGGACATAGCACAATCGAGAGCAAGCAGGGAATCACCTGGACATTGAACGTATAAGTTCAGGACACCGCACAATTGAGAGCAAGCACTAAATCACCTGGACATTGGACGTTGAACGTTCGAATCTTTAGCAACGAACATATACTATACTCTCATATTCAGATAAGTTCAGGACAGCGCATTGAGAGCAAGCAGAGAATCACCTAGGCATTGATATGGAAGGTTGAACATCGGAAATTGAAATCCGAAAGGTAATTGAACGTTCGAATGTTGAGCAACAAACATATACTATACTCTCATATTCAGAACATCGCATTGAGAGCAAGGAGAGAATCACCTGGGCATTGATACAGAAGGTTGAACATCGGAATCGAAATCAAGGGTAATTGTAAGCATTGCGCTGCGGCTAGTACTTCAGTAAGTACATTTGTCTTATATTAGCCAGCAACTAGAGACCCACCTGGACGACATTAGAAGTTAGTGGATACAGGAACCAGTCCAATGCAATGTGCCATAGCGTGCGTGATAGTAGTTATTGACTCGCAGTGTTTGCAACGTTCAAGTTGAGTTCCAACTTGAACATGATCATGTGTCGCACTTGAGCTAGGCTCAAGTGCGACACATGATCATGTTCAAATCTGGCTATTATCTAGATCATTGTGCAAGGTAGAACCCCTGCAGACATACTCTGAGCTGATCTAACTAGTACTATATGATTGATGTATAATGAGACCAAATGGCTGATTTGCGTCAGTTTCTTGCTTGCCAATTGCGGTAACAATGGCATAGCCGTACTCAGTCAGCGCTTCAGCCTTAATTTCATCACACACCAAAAGACTGGCAACTCGACACTGCTTGTTCTTACTGCAAGAGATATTCAAATGCAAAGTGCACACTTCTCTCTCTGTTCTAGCTACTGATGTGTACCAAAAGACACAGTAACTGTGCCGTCATCATCAGCAAGAAGAACAAACCAAAATACGATCAAGAGCGCCATTGGTATGTTTCAATCCATAACAAACATTACAAAACCATCTGACCAATGTCAATGCTGATACCCCCACCCAAAAGCAGTTGAAGACTCTCACAAAAACATTGGTAGTATCAGCATGAGCAGTGAGTCGCACTTTACTGATAATTTGACAACTTTATATCTAACTGTTACATCAAACAGGACCTTGTAGATGTTGAAATGGTACGATGCACATTATTGTCACTGTATGTCAAAATCTCACACTGTCTATCGTCTCACACTGTCTATCGACAAGTCCTCCAGCGACTGGTCAACATTCTTGGTGTCATTGCAAATAACCCAAACAATCCCAATTTCAACTAGGTCAACATCTTTAGTGTCATCGCAAAGAAACCCGAGCAGTCCCAATTTCGACCGGTACGTTTTCACCTCGTACTAGGAATCCTGGCCGCCACTTGCGTTCTGCTCATGCATGTCATCATTGACCTACAGGATATACTTCACGCGGTGAGCTACTATACCATACTGCTCCTGATATCAATATATTGTATTAATCATAGAGATGCATCAGCGATGCACCAGTGTTATATACAGTGACTCATACTGTCTGAAAATGTCGTACCAGTGATTCCAAGCGCCGGAAATTGATTTCCAATAATGCCATTTAGGTCTAAGCAAATTTCGATATCAATGTTAATGTCCGGGGTGAGTGCACCGCTATATCATTGGTAGCAGTTCATAAGACTAACCCGAAAACTACTGTAACTACCACCGGCGATTTTCTCTAGAACTTTGTATCGACCCAGTGACTGTTAAATACGACATTGAAAGCACTGGAAATACTACCACCGTGTCGATGTTCATGATGCAGAGTGAGTCTTTTGCTATTAATGGAGGAATTTCTGAGGACTAACCCAAAAAACATAGTGTCTTTCATTTTACCCACTCCCAGGATACCTCTCAATGCAAGATCCACTGATCCCCTTTGGCTCGATATTGCCATGACGCCCTACATGGCCAAACCAGAGGAGTTTGTGACTGTGCATGAGGGCAGTTTGGAGTTTGAGGAGGCCGCGAACGCTATGGCAGAAGAGTGCTTTCTATACTCTTATCAAGGAATATTCTATAATATGCCTTCACAGCGCGATCTAGAACCCCCTTTTTATTGTGTTACTCAGGGCCGCTACATTGGAGTTTTTCCATCATACATCTGGCGAGTTTTCACATTTTAATTAACTCTCTGTTATATGTAACACTTGCCATAGGGATAGTGTGAAATTTGAACTCCGGATACCAGGCAATCGTGTTGCTACGTACTTTACCGTTCAGTCACTTGTCCTGGGAGAACAGAAAGTTCATTGTGCCATCAGACGTAGGCTTGCAGCAAGCAGGTGACACACTAGTAGGTTCGATACCATACTTCATTTGGTAGCATTGGTTGACATCTCAGTGCCAGCTTCAAGGCGTCATCGCTGTTTGGACATCATCGCTGGTGAAAAATTCATTCCGGCCCTAAACATGTCTGTCTGTGGCACCGTGTTTGGTTCGCACAGCTCTGCCCTTCGTATCTGCATGCATCAATCTCATTTGTTAGTCTTTGACTACTTATTCATGTCCGTCATGTTCGTTTTCTGCTAAATGAACGCTTGATTTTTTTTTCTGGTAACGACTCGAACTGTAAATGTGAGGTCAATACTCTTCGCTCAACACCGTTACAATCAGCGTAGAAATCAACAAAGAATGTCTACAGATCCTACTTATGCCGTCGGCTCTTCTGAGGCAGGGACATCTTCAATCCAGACAATATACTGTGAAGTAATGTCCAGAGTACCGAAGAAACGGAAAAAGAGACCCAAGCTCAATGTTTACCACTCAGTCCCAGTCCCTTCTCGCCAGCATACTGAATACCAAGCTCATCAAGATGGGTCCATCACCTATACACTGAAGCGTCTCAAACCTCCCAAGAATGCTCAAGCAACTATCAATAATCGAACTCGCGCAGCACTGACTCTGCATGATGCGGCACCATTGTCAATTCCTGAGCCATTCGATGATCTCCCGCTCGATGTATCATTGGACTTTTTAGGGCAGCAAAAGAGAAAACGAACAGCAGGCGTATGTACACTATAATGTTCTGAGTCCTTTGATATGTCGCTCACCATTATTCAGGATCATCCTTTGTTGATGTGGTTGAAGCACCAAGAATTATTTCTGCAGGAAATGATCCGTCTTGAAGGAAGATGTAATAGACTTGCCGCTCAATCTTGCTCGGAGTGTAATTGTCCCAGCCCAGAGTACAGGTGTCGGGACTGCTTAGGGTCAGAGATCTATTGTTCACCTTGCATCCTGTTGGCTCATGTGCGCCACCCGCTTCACCGATTGGAGGTATGCTTTCATGTCTGATTGGGAGATGAGGATGTAAGGCTAATATATAATATCAATACAGAAATGGAACGGTCAATACTTCGAGTGAATCTCTCTGAAAACCCTGGGCCTTCACATCCAGCTTGGCCACACCACTGGCCAGATATGTCTTAATCCTTGTCGCGCGTTCAATGATGATTTTGTTGTTGTTGACACCCACGGCATACACGAAGTATCTCTCGACTTCTGCAATTGCGCAACAGCCCAAAGCCATATACAACAGCTACTTCAAATATCGTGGTTTCCTTCGACAACGTCAGATCCAAAAACCGCTGCGACATTCCGCGTTCTTGAACACTATCACCTACTCTCATTTGAGTCAAAAGTATCTGCCTTCGAATTTTATAATGCGCTCAGCCGGATGTCCGATAACACTGGCTTACTTCCCATCAAGGTAAACTTAATTTTTAGGTGCCTTCAGAGTTAATCCAGCTTCCTCCAGGATCGGTATGATTCATTTACACGGATGATACGCGAGTGGCGCCACTTGAAGATGCTTAAGCGCTCGGGGCGAGGTCACGATCCCAGTGGTGTAGATGGGACAGTTGAGGGCGAATGTACTGTATTGTGCCCGGCGTGCCCACACCCAGGGAAGAATCTCCCAGCTGGTTGGAAAGATGCTCCTCGACAGTAAGTTTAGAGTGAGCTCCAGTCCGGAGGGGAATTTCTACTGATATAAGTACTGTTAGGTGGTTATACGGATTATTCCTCGCTATAGATGCGAACTTCCGCTTAAAACGCAAGGCTGTTTCAAGTGACAGTGTTGACCCGAGCCTGAGTTGTGGCTGGGGATATTTTGTTGAGGACAAAGCATATAAAGATTTCTTGCACAGCGGTGCGGACAGCGTCCAGGAGGTTCGTGGTTTGAATTATTCTATTTCATATATTAATGGTTATATTTGCAGAAATCAACGTGTTCAAGTCACAATGCTGTAAACATGGCCGATACGAAATCTAACCGCGGACTCGCTACCACTGGTTTAGGTACTGTCGACTGTGCCCGCCACAACATGAAACTGCCCAACGCTGTTGGGGATCTTCAAAAGGGTGAAAGGTAAATTGTCTTTTGCATCCAGCAGTTGGTGATCTAACGCATGCATGTAGATATATTAACATGGACTACTTGTTTTTCTCAGCACTATGTCATACTGTACTCGACACTCTCAATGTATCCTACGACATCGCATGCCAGTGGCACAAAAAATTATGGCACCGCATGAGTGCCTTTCCGATTTCGATGCATCTCTCGCATGCCGTCAAGACAATCTCATTTTTCGTGCCAAAGTTCCACCTTCCCGCTCATATTGAGCAGTGCCAAACATCATTTTCATTCAATTTCAAGAACGGGGTAGGCAGGACTGACGGAGAAGCACCAGAACGTGGCTGGGCCAACATCAACCCCGTCGCTTCGAGCACCAAAGAAATGGGGCCTGGCGCACGACGAGACACCCTTGACGATTACTTCGGAGACTCAAATTGGAAAAAGGTTGTTGGACTTGGTGCGTCAATTTTTGTGAAAAAAAAATGGCAACTTAGATTTTTCAGGTCATGCTATGCTTCACAAGATAAAGAATGCATTCCCAGAGCGCGAGAACCATCGTGAAGCATTCGAGGACCTCGATGATGGTTTGCGAGGCGAATATGGTCCCACCCTCAAACAATGGAGAGAACAAGTGGAGGCTTGGGAGTACGACCCTACACAGCCTAATCCTTTCGAACGAAAAGCAGAAAGTAAGTACGAGACAATGATGGTAATGCTTATGTGCTCATTTTGATCTCACTATGGCTTCGGTACGACTAGAATTGGCTAGGGAGGACGAGATCAACCTTCAAACAGGAACTTGCCTTGCCCTACACGAGGATTGCACCCCTAGCATATTAATCAGTACTGGCTTAGAACTTGAGGAACAACAGTGAGTGTACTGCTACTTTTAAGACATTGTTCTTACTTCAATAGACGGCGAATGAAAGCAAACAGAGCTGGCCTTGGAGTTCATGCAACAGATAATCAAGAAGGGAAGATGGTTCAGCAAAGCAACACTCTCTGACGGAGGATTGATACCTGGATGAAGATGCAGGAACTATACATGCCGTCACTCGCTGCGCTACGTGTGAGTGAGAGTTCAGTATCTGGCAGCGTGACTGCTGCACCAGAAGCAATCAAGCTCTGGCTGCCATCCCAGATCAGCAGGAATGCACCTTGCAACAGCCGCCTCCAGGCCATCGAATGGAAGCTGCGGTATGCACAAGGTCACGATGCACTTCGCTCTCTGCGTTCAAACTTACGTGCTCAGACTGCAATCCTCAAGTACAAAGACCGCAACCTCTGTGGACAAGGAGCAAACACAAGGGCATGGAATACATTGAAAGCTGTTGAGGCGAGGATTGAGGCTGCTGCCAGCACTTATGAGTATGCGCATAAAGCCCTTGTGGTTCTTTCACCACGAGTGAATCAGACTGGGTGGCACTCATCACTGCGACCGCTAGACCGAGCTGACGTCCGCTCGATGACGGACTTATTATGGGGAGAAACAGAGGGAACGAGAAAGTTGTCGTGGATTTGGAACATGCGGGGAGCGGCTGCCAACGAGATAGACAAGGACAATGCCTCGGAAGGTAGGTGGCTCTTCATTTTATGGCTTCCTATTCAGACTCACGGACAACCAGACATGCGAATAGAATGGTGCAAAGCCAGGGCACGGGCAATGCGCTGGGCAGAAGAGGTGGAGTTGTTGAAGGAGGAGATGCGAAGGATTCTGCAATTTTTGGAATGGGACGCGCAGCGCTGGGACGAGCGGGGCCTGGAAAACATGTTAGAGGATGCAGGTGAAGATGAACGCGAGGGCCGTATGGCATACGCCAATCGTCAAGCTTCCTTACGTCGAATGCTTGCTGAGTCCTTCAAGACCAGCTGGACCGACACCTTGGCACTGGTAGACACATTTGACCACAACTCGCTCGTTGCTCAGCAAGACATGGACATGGACACATAGTAGACATTTGTTGTAATATTGGTAGATAAATGATAAACGCAATACACACGTGTAACGACAGGTGGGTGTGATAGCACACACAAAACGGCGGGAGGGCACGAGAAAGTGAGGTCACATGCGGGAGGACAGTGGGCACAAGATGGCGGGAGGACAGTGGGCACAAGATGGCGGGAGGACAGTGGGCACAAGACGGCGGGAGGGCGTGACAAAGAGAGGACTGATGCATCAGAAAAAGAAATGGATGCATCAGCGAAGAAAGGACTGATGCATCAGCGAATGCGGAGGGGATGCATCAGCGAAGAGAGGACTGATGCATCAGAAAACAAAAAGGATGCATCAGCGAAGAGAGGACTGATGCATCAGCGAACGGAGGGGATGGCGGTGGGCATGCATCAACATGGAGCGGGCTGATGCATCAGCGTGAGAAAAGCAAAGGTAGTACAATTGCACCAATGATGCATCATTGGTGCGCTACAGTTGTACTGTTTAATGCATCAACATGACACGAACCTGTGTCTTGCAACTGGATGACACCCTCCACCATGACGCGCGACTAGATGCAAGATTGGATGGCGGAAGAGGGCAGACTCGTGACCAGTCTAGGAAGAGGGACTGATGACGACAGGAACACGTCGCCTTTCCCCTGTCTTGTACAGTTGACATGCGGGCGCTTGAATGAGGCTTGAGCGCTGAGCCTGTGTTATGTCGTGCACAGCTGCGGTGTCAGTTGCCAACCTTGTGGCTGCAAGCCTCATGTCACCTGTGTTAAGTACCTCAGCCTCCTTCCTTGCTCTCCTATGTCTTATATGTTAGACGAAGACAGGCAATCACTTATCCTCTGACCTTGCCATCTGATTGAAATGCGCTTTCCGTGGGTCAAGGATTTGGGCAAGGTCATCCCACTTCGCTTGAGGCGATCCACAAAGAAAGGACGCACACAACACAGCTCGACCAGTCGGACAACCACTGGTCATGATGGCGATAGCTCCACCTCTTCGGATATCTTCACCAGTCCCCTTTCTCCACTTACACGCCCTTCGAATCCATCGCTAACGCAGCCAATATCTACGACCAGAGAACCAGATTTCGAAGCCTCCACCAATGTTTCTTCCGGATCCTCTGGCGGTGTATCACTTGCCCGTGAAGCTTCTGATATGGCCCAGATAGCTTTGCCATCTGTTCAGGCCATTGTAGGTGCAATTCCGCTTGTCGGTGCTCCGATGCAGGCGGCTATCGGTGGATTATTGTTAGGCCTTCAAGCCATAGATGTGAGTGCTTAAGCAATCGCGAGGACGTTTCTTGATTGTAACGTACATCACAGAGATGTAATCAGAACAAGGCGGACCTCGATACTCTGACATTACGACTCAATCGACTGAGTTGCAATTTGTGCAACGCCCCGCCTGCCTCAGACCCTTCAGTCATTTTTCATGTAGAACCATGGCTCCGGACATGCAAAAACCTCGTAGAATCATGGCCAGCCAGCCATCGGCCGGAGGTATCGGCCAGCTAGTATCTACATCATTCAAATACATGGCTAGTTAGGAATCATTATCATTATTAAAAGTTATAGTGGCTAGGCTTGTTGCCTTAGCTCATAGAATCATGGCTGGCCTGTTATACAAACATTAGGATTATTATAATTGAATCAGTGGTAGCTAGCCTTATATGCCTGCAAAGTATATATGTAGGATCATGGCCGGCCGGTCTGTGATGAATACTTTCACTGCTGGCCAGCTCATACTTAAGCCTTGTGAGATCATGGACGGCCGGTCTATGATGAATATTTTCACTGCTGGCCAGCTTATATGTAGGCCATGTAGGGCCATGGCTGGCCAGTCTGTGATAAATATGTTCACTCTTGGCCAGCTTGGTAGCTAGCCTTATGTGCCTGTATGTTATATATATAGGATCATGGCCGGCCGGTCTGTGATGAATATTTTCACTCGCAGGCCGGTCTATCCTGAATATTTTCACTCCTGGCCAGCTTGTATTTAGGCCTCATAGGACCATGGCTGGCTGGTCTGTCCTGAATATTTTCACTCCTGGCCAGCTGGTATTTAGGCCCTATAGGGCCATGGCTGGCCGGTCTGTCCTGAATATTTTCACTCCTGGCCAGCTTGTATTTAGGCCTCATAGGACCATGGCTGGCTGGTCTGTCCTGAATATTTTCACTCCTGGCCAGCTTGTATTTAGGCCATGTAGGACCATGGCTGGCCGGTCTGTCCTGAATATTTTCACTCCTGGCCAGCTTGTATTTAGGCATTGTAGGATTACAGCTGGCCCGATGTAGGCAGATAATATTATTGTTGTATCTAAGTAACTAACCTGTAATTGAAACTGACTATTCCTTGCAATGCTAACTGTTATTATGTCAGTGAAGCCCACTAGAGTCTGATGGCACATTGGAGACCCTTTGTACATTGCATAGAACTGGACAAGTTTACAAAGATTACCCCCAAACCAATATCAATATGGATATGGACCGGCCGGGCTTGGTCTACATCCTACAGAGAAATAACGGCCGGCCTACAGAGCTTTGGACTTTGACCGGCCGGGTAGAGTCTATGTCCCACAACAAAATACTGGCCGGCCCATAGCTTTAAACACTGCCCAGCCAGGTTGGAGCCTATGTCCTACAGAGCATATTGATATTTGCCAGCATTACTCGGTAAGGTAAAGTTTATTGTACTACAACATATGATCCTTGAACTTGTCCTCTGCATCCTCTGCAAACATTTGCCACAACAGCACCTGTCTGTGGCCATAGGCTTGATGACCAGACTTCATAGCCTCCATGGACCGCCGAAGCCATTGGCTCTTCTGATGATGAAACCAACTTATGGTCCACCGCATTTCATGTCTTGTTAATGTCAGCTCTTCTTCCCACCTCCTCCACCTTGCCTTTGCTTTTAGCCAGTTAACCCTATAGACTGATGAAATACTGTTAGTTTAATTTTTTGGATAGACAGGAGTCCTCACATTCGTCCATCCAAGCATGTTGTTGACTCTTATGAGCACCGTCAACCCTCCAAAACCATGCCAGCTTGTCAGACCCTTGTCCAAATCTATTCTCTTCAGTGACATCCTTGTTGACAGTAAGTTGTTCTGGCAATATTTCTTGATAAATATTTTCTAGATGTTGTTGATCCATGCCAAGCCTTCCCATCGCAGATCTTGCCCTTTGATAGCTTCTGACCAACTTCTCGATTTTGAGGCTGCACCTTTGAGCTTCCTGCTTTGACCTTGTGCCAGTCCAAACAGAATCTGCACTTCGAAAGTATTGACGATATATGACAGCCTTCTGGCCAAGAGCCAATCGAATCTTTTCCAGGCAATCATTAGCTTGACCTTTTCTCAAGGCTAATTCTTCTTCCTGCAGTTTGGCTAGACCAAGCACATTAGCAAGTTCATGAGTCAATGATGATGGCATCCAGATGACCATATCTTCTGCCGGAATTTCTTCATCAATCAATTCTGAATCGTCTTCATCTGAAACCTCCCAAGCTTGTTCATCAGCTTCTGCCATGCAAAATCGAGGGTCATCAACATGGACTGTACCCCAATCCAATTCTATTCCCTCCATCATTTGATCTGCAATCTCATGAAATTTGGCAATTCGGACAGCTAGTTTCAGCCGTTTCTCTTGAAGAGCAGCCTTCTGAGTGGCAGTGGCATCATGTGGGAGCCGACGAACATCTGAACGTAATCCATCCCTGATTTATGATTATTTAATTTTACTTTACCAAATATGAAGACAACCTACTGGGAGTCTTCTAGATTAATACCTTGAATGATCCAAGGAATAGATCCGGGCCTTTCTATATCCGAAGTCTCTGATTCTGTTAATGTTAATCGGATCTCGGCCATTGTAGGGGCTTGAGAATTGGATTAGTCATATGTTTTGATGAAAAAAAGGGGATTTACCTTTGTCGATCTTCAATTGATAAATATCAAGATGATCTCCTCGAAGTTCCATTGCCATCTTCTCATCTTTTTCCCATATAGCAATTTTTTCAGGGTCCAAAGTATGTGTAAGCTCGTCAAAAGGGAGCTTGGTATCATCGATACCC
Source organism: Suillus subluteus (assembly GCA_016647755.1). Lineage (NCBI taxonomy): Eukaryota > Fungi > Basidiomycota > Agaricomycetes > Boletales > Suillaceae > Suillus > Suillus subluteus. The sequence goes on along the minus strand of JABBWI010000114.1, from coordinate 10,176 downwards.
TTGACAGCCCGTTTATGTTTTTTTAAGAGTGTCCTAACTGACAGAAATATTTAATTATGTATCCATGGTATTAAAAGGGTTACTCACCAATTCCAACCATTTTTTTCCAGTTCGAGTCCCTCATGTGATCATCTAATATTTCCTGTCGATGATATTGACTCATTGACCGTGCAGTGGGTGATATTTTGTTGAAAGGTGCCCAAAGAGTCTCCATAATTTCTCCATCGACTTGTCCAGCTCCTTCAATAAAGTTAAGACTAAATCTTGCAAAGCAGGGAAGTTTGTGTGCGCTGAGATGGAATTTACCGACACCTGTCAGAATCCGACTTTTTTCAGGGAGTGATAATCCTGGGGAGTTGTTGATACGATCTTTGAAATGTATACACCACTGACACCCTATATCATAGATGATCAAGGAGGTTTCGATATTGTCAGAATGATAATTTATAGCATTGCAGATTGAGTAGTCGACATTCATATGACTAGAAATGTGCATGAACTTAGGAATATACTTGTTAAACAAAATATAGAACCTACCGTTCACCCTTCTGAAAATCCACCACAGTGTGAGGAACAAAGCATCCATGACGTGCACAAGCAGTCGCAGCCACTCCAGTTGCACGAAGATTACTTCGATTTGTGTTTGCTGCATTAACAGCACGGTGATTGCTGCAAGAGGACCGCTGGTATATATCTGGTCAAAAGGTGCAGACAAATTAAAACCCCTACTTGAACTTACCTCCTTGGTCTCCTTGGCTGAAGATAAATGAGCCTGGTAATCAGCGTCTGTTACCATATACCCTAGGCCATCCGATAGAGTGACATCAAGGTGTGGTTGTTTCATATTCATGTGTTGAGCAGTGAAGTTGCCATCCACTACATATCTCTGCATAACTAGCCAGCTGTTTAGAAAAATGTCAACCGTACTGCATAAATATTGAGATATGAAAGACTGGTCGGCCGGCCTTGGGTGTACAGTACATTATAGGCAGCCAATATCGGCCAGACCATATAGTGTGCATGTAGAAGGCATACGGCCGGTATACAATCATACAATCGGCCAGATCATATAGTGTGCATGTAGGAGGCAACCGGCCGGTATACACCAGACACCAGCCTTATGATACAATCCAAGACGACCTATGATGCCCAAAACATAATTATATTGCTTACCTTTCATAATGGTCCTGCCAGTCAACTGGCATATTGATTCCAGGCTGTGGACAGGCTGCACAAAACAGAGCCAGATCACCAGTCCCTGGGTTTACCTCGGTATCATGCCCAAAACCAAATCGTTTCCGATTCATTAAATCTCTCCATTGTCGAGATGCCCTCATCAATTCACGGTAACGATCCTGCCAATTGAATGGTTCAGTAAATTAAAATAGACACCATTGTAGACACAATAACTAACTGGGACAGAGTCTGGGAAAGCATTGTTTGTAAGCCTACGAAGCTTTTGAAAGAAGCTCATAGCAGACGTCTTGCATTCAAGGGCATCAATGAGAAAATGGTCCAGGACATCAAAGGTGAAGGCGGTCCGAGGACGAGATGTACTGGCAGGAAACAATCGTGCTTTGAGCAAATGTAGATGCTGTTGATGGACTGAGGATCCAGGGCAATGACACCACTGTACGTTGTGGATAAATACTCCTGTGGAATGTATAATAATCAAGGGAGTGGTTGTCGAAGTTGGTTCAGTGAATGTATTAACTCCAGGATTATTTTCGGTCCAGTCTACACCCTCATGGACATCTTCCCAATCATGCATGGCTTCTTGAGACGACGGACATGGCTGACCTCCATGACCCATATACCAGATATACCCAAGCTCTGAGAACGATGTGTCCTTGAAGAACTTTCCATTCCATTGTTGTAGCTTATGAAATGGTAATGATTGGTGGGCTTTGAGGACACATGTTCGGCACCATCCATGCTCACCACTGCAAGTCAAGCAACGGAAGAATCCTTCTGTGCTTTGGCAAGACTCGCAGGTTCCTCCATTGATGATACCTTCGGACTCCAGGATAATGTCCAAGTATAGTCGACGGAAGTTAAGATAATCTTCAATGAAGTTATTCTGAGTCTTTGTTTTAACCTAGTGAGCAGTGTCATTTCTCTCTTGTTGGATGGACATACTTTTGTTTGTCGTCTGACAAATTTTGAACTAAAATCTCCCTCAAGCTCTCTGTCCAAGTCTTCTGGAATTCCTCCCAGTTCTTGAAGATCGAATTTTGGTCTTTTCTGTGGACTACAGGATGCTGATGTCTCCTGTTGTGAAATGTCATAGGAACTATCAGCACAGGCCTCGACCCACATAGGCTTCCTCTTTTTTCCTTCTTTTTTTTTGTGAGTCACATAAACAACATCTGGGTCCTTTCTTTGGGATAGTCGGCCTCTTTCTTTGTAGGAGAAAGACCTAGACTTGAGACGAGTTTTTCTCTTAGATGACATGAATGATAGAAAAATTGGGAAAAATCCTCAAAGTTCACTAGGTAGACAAAACTAGCCTAACCGGCCAAGGGACCACTAAAATAGTGACTAATTTGACCTTAATCTTTTATTTACCCCCTGATACATTCCTTCCAGATTATCCTCTCCCACAACTTTGTGCCTTGATCTTTTCTTTGGCTGCTTGACCCCCTTATCGGTTCCCAATAAGTGCAAAAAATCCATCTGAAGCGGAAATGCAGGCCTGGGAACCCCTACCCTATCTTGTACCTTATCCTTCATGAAATGAGCAATGACATAACGTTCCCCTGTGTTCCAATGATGAACTGAGTGCTGCAGAACCTATGTATCAAGATAAGCTACTGTTGTAAGTGAAGAAATAATAAACTCTCACCCTGCCAGCAATATAGGTCATTGTCCCAGGTGAATAAACCAATTCGGCTTCCAGGTCTTCGATAGATAATATGGCGTCATGCTCAATACCCAAACTAACCAGCATGTCATAGTGGGATGGAGCCCCACCAGGGTCCCGATGACTCAAAGTCATGCGGTTCGAAATGACTTCCAATCCCGAAAAAATGGAGGGCCACTGAGAAACTGAAACTGACTTTTTAGACTGCTGAGTTTGACTTAACACCTTTGAGATGGAGTCACGGCCTGCTTGAAATAGCTCAGGTGCTATGGTTGCGGTTATGGCATTCCAGAAATATTCTGAGTTTGACATGTCTGCTAGCCAATTTTGGACTGAGTCAGAGGAGTATGACGCCGATGTCACCAGTGGATCCACAAGCCTCTGATTCATTTAATCATCAGATTCTCAATAAACCCTCAAATGTAAATTATGTTTTACCTCATGTCGCTGCATGAAATAAGCAGGGGACACAGTGACTCGTCCTGCCCCAAATATCCCCCCTCCCTCAGGTACAAGGAAGCCATGGGAACGCCAGGATGGTTTTCGGTTAGCATCTGATCCATTGGGAATTGTTCCAAGGAGAAGGTCTCGAAGTCCCAAGGTAGCATTATTAATAAAATTCTGTTAAATTAATTAGCTCCGATGATCTATATCTTGGGGCTAGAATCTTACAATACGGCAAGGAGACAAAATGTCAGGGAGGAACCAGACCAAAATCTTTCCATGGCAGTCCACAATTGTAGCCGGCTCACCAATTTTTCCTATCTTGGTTACACCAAAATATTTTTGAAGCTTCGCATGTTGCTCCGATCCTTTTGTCTGAACAGGGGAACATTTGACCATATCAGCGTACCGATCTACATCCCACAGAACAGTGTCTATTTTCACACACTTGAGTTTTTTTTTTTTTCTCAAGTGATTACATACAAGGGTTCGAGATCGCATGGGCAATAGTGAGGGCAGCACGCTCAATTTCATAGTCTGAAATTGAGGATGTTGGTCGGTCATAATCGGTCCTTGGCTCACTTGACTTGCAGGATTTTAGCCGTAAGTGGAGCCTCAACCTAGACTAATAAGTAAGAGTGTCAAAATAATGGAATAAGTACCCACCTAGTCTTCTGCAAGAGATGAGACTGAAGAACACCATCCTTGAAAACTGGTGGTGCAGAGGGATCCAATTTCATGATTTCATCTATTTTAGAAGTGAGTAACTGATGCAATTTCAACGACTCAATGTTCATTGTGTTTGACATGGCAACAGGATGGTAGATGATTGGATGCAGTTTCTCGGCTCAAACCTTTAAAATTTTCACTTGATCCGAACTGTCAGGTGACACAGGATTTTACTTATTTGGAAGAGATCTAAGATACAGCTTACATAATTTAATTTGCTCCGCATCTTATTTGATATAATTCAAATTTCCGTCATACATGATGGGCCGCGGCTCAAACCACATATTTTCAATATGAAGGTGAGTCTACTGAAGGGCACACCACATGGGGGTTAGGTGAGGATGGGGTGTACTTTTGAAGCAAATAGATGTGTGATGAACCGTGCGCACAACCGCGAGGCCTGTTTAAATTCTCTTAATATATGTGGTGAGGATGGGGTGTACTTACTTTCGAAGCAAATAGATGTGTGATGAACCGGGCGTAATGCGATGTCATAACATAGATCATCTTGTCAAAGTGGCACCCCCCCCCGTAAACTACATTCATAGTGCCTGTTGATGCTCAAAGCAAGTCTATTGGGTATGGTTATAGTAGTACACAAGAAGACAAGAGGAAAGTTGGGATTGTGCATGGTAAATAAAATGCTGCTGCACTCCCAAACTAACAAGACGTAGGCACATACTCAGACACACAACAGATAAACTATATGTACAAAAGTAATGTGAACAAGACAGAAAAATGGAGACGCATAGGCATAGGAAGCATCAACCATATTGGTTAGCGCGGTGAACATGTGGGCGTCCAGGGTATTCAACTATATGTACAAAAGTAATATGAAGACAGAAAAATGGAGATGCATAGGCATAGGAAGCATCAACCATATTGGTTAGTGCGGTGAACATGTGGGCGTCCAAGTACTGGGATTAGCAACATAAGGATATTCATGCCAGTGTATTCAACTATATGTACAAAAGTAATATGAACAAGATAGAAAAATGGAGATGCATAGGCATAGGAAGCATCAACCATATTGGTTAGCGCGGTGAACATGTGGGCGTCCAGGGTATTCAACTATATGTACAAAAGTAATATGAACAAGACAGAAAAATGGAGACGCGTATGCATAGGAAGCATCAACCATATTGGTTAGCGCGGTGAACATGTGGGCGTCCAGGGTATTCAACTATATGTACAAAAGTAATATGAACAAGACAGAAAAATGGAGACGCGTATGCATAGGAAGCATCAACCATATTGGTTAGCGCGGTGAACATGTGGGCGTCCTAGTACTGTACACAGCGCAGTGCTAGCTCACCAAAGTTCAATTCACACGATCACGTGACTTTTTCAGCCAGCAAAAGTTTAACCACAGATAGATCCATTTGCGCCAAACAACAAGGAAAATGCTAGTTTAAGACAGTTTGAGTTGACTACAAAATTTATAAGAAATCAAAGGGGAGACGCAAAACTTGAATGAGGGGGCCCTCCTCACCCAAGTCTTGGTTCCAATAGAAAAGTAGGTAATAAAAATAAAGTAAGGTAATTAACTACAAAGATGTTCTGCATTTGAAATGTTAGATGGTGAATGAGATGAGGCGAAACACTTAACTTAGAAATGCGGCAGAATCACAGGATCATCTGCAGGGAGTGAATCAGTCAGAAAATTGTTGGAAGGAGAAGAACTCACTCAAACTGGGCACCAAAAGCACAATCAAATGCGCCACATAAAGTTGAGCCCCCAGACCCAGCAGGAGCTACACTAGGTAGCATGCACTGCGCCAAGTAAAGCCCTCAGACCCAATGCGCAGGAGCTACACTAGGTAGCATGCACTGCGTCAAGTAAAGCCCTCAGACCCAATGCGCAGGAGCTACACTAGGTAGCATGCACTGCGCCAAGTAAAGCCCCCAGACCCAGCAGGAGCTACACTAGGTAGCATGCACTGCGCCAAGTAAAGCCCTCAGACCCTAAAGCACAGGAGCTACACTAGGTAGCATGCACTGCGGCGCCCTCAGACCCAATAGAGTTATGTCTGAGGAAAAAAAATCAGTATTATGACCCAAAAATCAACCACTCACCATCATAGACGGTGTCAGAGGAGACACCAGTAAGAATAAGAGAAAAATCTAAGGACAAAGGGCGTCAGTAAGAGGCAAGAGAGATCAGTCACTCACCATCATAGACGGTGTCAGAGGAGATACCAGTAAGAATAAGAGACAAATCTAAGGACAAAGGGCGTCAGTAATAGGAAAGAGTGATCAGTCACTCACCATCAGACGGCGTCAGAAGAGGCGACAGGACGCTGGTAAGGACAAATGAGAGTCTAAAAACAACAAGGTTAGCATATGGGGACGGTCAAAGGATTTACTTACTTGTGCTACATATATCCAAAGTGCTGAAAACGCAAAGTCAGTAAGTAAAAGAGTGAAGGAAAGCCACTTACTGTATTCAGAGGCGACTTTGAGAGAGAACCTTTGGGTCCTTGCAGGGCTGCAGCCCCTGCAAGGATCCAAAGATAACCTTCAGTCGCGTCAATAGATATAAAACAATGATAGAACAAGGAGAGAATAAGGAGAGGATTGTGATAGACGTTGTGGAAAGAAAGTTGAACCGTGGGAAGTTGAACTTGGTTGTGATAAACGCGTCACTTTGCAACTGTTTGTTCCACAACAAATTGAGACTCAGCATGTTTGGTTCAGACACGTCCACAACTCTAAGTCCATCTCAAACACGCCCTTCCTCTGTCTATTCTTTCAAATCCGGCTTTCCTATTTCCATTGTCCTTTTCCCACGCCTCTTATTCACTTTTGACGCGTCCATGGCCCGAACGAAACAAACGGCGCGCAAGGCCACTGGCGGATCAGCAGGGCGGGTGAAGTTGTTGATAGGTGGAGATGGAAATAGTTCGGCTGTTGGGCGTCAGGATGCTGTAGAAGTTTGTGAAGGCTTTCGGCACAATGATGTGAGTGTTATTTATATCTTTTTAGAACGTTTAACTTATCCTATCAGTACTGCATTATTTGCAGGGACGGTTCTGTAGACGACGACGTCCTGGTCTTGTGCGACGAATGTCCACGCGTCGTCTGCACTCACTGTGTCATGATTCCCCTGGCGTTCGCACAGGCGGTCCTTGCGCCCCATGTCACCTTTCGTTGTATCTGCTGTCATATTGCAGGACAGCGCCAAGGCGGCAATGCATTGACGCCTTATTTGGTGAGTTTATGTCTTTTTTGATTGATGTATATACTAACTATCATACAAAGGGATTCTATAGGAACAACAAGCCGGTACTGGACTCGTTCCTCCCCATCCGCGCTGCCCTCGAGATCAACGTCACGTCACAACTCTCTTCCGACACCCTCCTCTTCGTTCATCTCACCCTGGTCGACTACGATACCAACGGTAGCTCGTTCGAACTCGGGCATCAATTTTTGTTGCCCTACTTTCCTCACGCTGGCATGCAGTACCACAAGGTAACTTTCGATATCGGCACCACCTCCAAGGTCAAGACATACCGAAATAGCATGGCGGCCCTGGTCGGCAAACTATCTAGTACCGCATGGAGCCGCGTGGTCTTCGGTATATCTAACCATACTGACAACTCGTCTGGAGACCCATATGTAGGGTATGAAAGAAAGACTTATGTTGCGACTCCGGTTCATGATGTATGTGTTTTTGTTTTCATCTTTGCGTTTCTCATTTGGTTATAGTTTTTGGCCATCATTCTTGGACCATGGCAGGGTCTCATCAACAAGGCGCCAGAGTCATTCCTTTGGCTCTTTTCTTGTGGGGCGCTGGTCAACAATCCGGCATCCTTCGCAAATTTGCATGTTTCGGTTGCGCAGTAAGTACTTCGCTCATTTCTTGCTCAGGACTAACACTACTTTTTTTAATTAAAATAGTCATGGCATTTCGGCCGCCATAGCATTCAATGCTGTCCGTTTTCAACCAAGTTTCTCCGCGCATCTCCTACTTGCTTTCTGCGAGCTCGTCCTCATCCAGCGTGTCTCTGTTCAACAAGCTTTCCCTGACATGCTCGGCCAGTCTTACAAACTCGGCCGTCATTCAGACGTTTTTTTGTTCTTGAAGAAGCATGACCTCAACTCTGTTGACATTTTCAGATACTGCTGGACTCATTCTCACCTCCGCCCCTGGGGCAACTTCCTGCCACTGCAGTGCCCTGACTGTGGTCTGGTAGACGCTTGGACCTCGGTTAATCACAAGAAGGAATATTCGTTTGAGTGCAAGGGCGAAAATTGCAGGAAGGGTTTTGTGTTTAGCCCTCCAGCAAACTCAAGGATGCTTATACCAGGCAAAACTCGTATTTCCAGTTGGATTGAGATCCGTTTGTGACCGCCACTTACTTTGTACCATTGATCTTAGCAGTTTTGTAGTTAGTAGAAAATCTACTTAGAATTATGATTTTCGCTCTTGCTTGCCTGTAGCGCTTTGATAGAAGACTTGTCCATATATAGCAAATATTACAGGTCAAACGCGACCACATGACCCCAAACGCGATCACGTGACTATGTTGGTTTTCGGCCGTCCACATCATACGCTACGGTACTGTCTGTCTACCTACGAAATCTCAATCCTTGACATTTGTATACACTCCGGATTATGTCTTCCAATTGGATTACGAAGTTCAAATCTATTCTTGATCAGCATGAGCAGGAATTCCGGTCCAACAAAGATTCTCCGACACATTGTTCTCGCGTGGTGAAAAAAGTCAAAAATGCTATCCGTAAAGCTCACGGGGATCATACTGGAGTGACCTTACCTAGTTCTTTGAAAAAGGTACTTAATAAGTTCTGGATAATTAAGTTCTTCAATATTTATTTTTATGTACAGGCTATTCGAACGTATTACCACGAGATTGTCGACTCAGACTCAGACTCTGAGAAGTCAGATGAAGAAGCTGAGCCAGATGTGGAGGATGACCATGTTGTGACGTCGGAGGAAAGAGAAGCAGCTGCACGTCCGAAAACTGCACTATTCTACAAGAAAGAATGCAATGAGTGGGATGTCGCCCAGAAGTTGTTCAAGGAAGAGATCAATGACTATGATAAGGCTGAGAGGGCGAGGAAAGGATTGAGTGAGTCCATCAAGCATAGGATGGGACATGCCAGAGAGTGGTTTAGGAATATGACGGCTGAGCAAGAGAAAGAGGTTAAAGATGCAATGGAGAAATGGAACAAAGAGGGTGCGCCTGTGGATATTCAGGCTGTGTAAGTGTTCGGTCATATAGGATGTCCAATTTAAGCTGATTTAATTCAAAGCTATCGGAAGAATAATCTCAAGAAAAAGCTTGAAGATTTTTCGGAGGAACTACGCCGTACCATGGGCTGCCGAGTTGTAATGCTAGTCAGTCACAAGAAGAAGGCTGATAAGTCCTTGGCTGTTACCTTGTCAGTTTTTCGCTATTACCTATATCATTTGCCAGACTAATAGTAACATTTAGGCATGAATCCAAACAGCAAAGTAGCAAGAAAAGTTTTTCCGTCAGCTCTGACGGTATCAAGGAGTGGTCTTCAACAGGTTTTGATTTCTTTGCTGAATGGTCCAAGGCCGAATTCTGTACGTTTTATATTCTACTTGTTGTATTTGGTATAGACTCATGATTTTTCATTAATAAAACAGATCCTACAGCTCAAGTTCTCGAAGAATTAGACATAGATGATTCAGACATCGATTCGGCTGAACCAGAACTTATATTGGACGAAGAAGGATATGCAAAGCTCCCTTCTCATGAGGGCGTGGCTCTCAGGGGACAACAGGATTTGATTAGAAACATTTTCCTTGCTTCGTATAGTAAGTTTGAAGCTTTATTTAGCTTCCGGTTAATTGATTTGTTGGTCTATAGAGGCCTTCACACAGAGCAATAAACCTGTGCCTTGGCGCCAGATTGTCAATAACTGCGCTCACTATCTGGACCCTACCTGTGTTCCTGAGACATTGGTGGTGAGAGACCCTTCGCACATGAGGTCAGAGGATGTAAATTCTCTCTGGCACCATTGGGAGAGACGTAGTATTGCAAGAAAGAAGCTGGTCATTTTCATAAATGCAAAGAAGGGTGATAAGAGGACGGACAGAGCTGAGAAAGAAGAGGGAAAGAAGAGAAAAAAGATGGACTATGTGGAAA